>NC_041324.1:55644527-55735760 GCF_004329235.1 Podarcis muralis | reverse complement strand
CAGCTATGGGGCTGGGGGCGTGAGGGGGACCCCCGCCACAAAGAGCTTTTTCGGGGGGGAGTCGATGTCCAGTCCTCCTGCAACGAGAAGCAGAGATGGGGGTGAGGGGTAGAGAATCAGTATCGTGCCCCCCCGTAACTGCCCCCTCCCAGGTACCCCCCATTTTGCTCACGCTCTTGGAGCCCCCCACAAATGAGAGGGGCCCCTCCACCAGCAATGCTCATGTTCTTCCATGTTTCCCCCTTTTCTTTTTCTACCTTTCCTCTTCAGGGTTTCCAGCGTTGGGGGGGTCCTTGTGCTTGGGGAGGTGGGGAGCCTGGAAGAGGGGAGCAGGTGGGGGGGGCAAAGGTCATGTCAGTTCAGCTGCTATAGCAGAGGTGGGACCCCGAGGGTCATCCATCCCAACCCCCTGCAACCCTCCCCCTCCGACCCACCTCTGGAGATGCCAGGAGTGGGGGGTCACAGCACTGGGGGGGCTGGAAAACTGGGGGAGAGAGAGAGGGAAACAATTAGGGGGGCCCTGCCCCGCCCTGCCACTCCGAACCCCCCCCCCCCGTCTCCTCTGCGCCCCACACTCACCCCATAGCTGGTCCCCGGTCCGGGGCTGCCGCCGTGGAGGCCGCCAGGGGGCGCCCTGCAAAAGCAGGAGAAGCTGAAGCTGGAGCTGCGGGGCCAGGTGTCCCCCCCCATTTTGCACCCCCTAAAAGAAAAGCCTCACCTGCTGCTGGGGGCCCCCCAAACTCTGGGGAGCGTCTCGCTCACGGCCTCAACCTTGCAAGAGAAAAGGGGAAAGGGCAATGAGCCTTTGCAAGCGGGGGCTTTCTTTTTTGGGGGGCCACATGCAGAGCCCCCCCTTGCAATGCGGCTATGGGGGGGGCGCTCACCCCCAGCCCGCTGTCCAGGCAGACGCTGCTGCGGCGGCTCCGGGGGGGCCCGGCCGGCTCCTCCTTCCGCGGGGGGGTCCTGCAAGGAAGGAAAGGCGGGGAGGGGGTGAGTTGCGTCACGGGCTGCGCCGGGACCCCCTGCCCCCCCCCCGCCGCGGGACCCCCCTCTCCTACCCGCAGGACCCCGGCAGGAGGGGGGCGCTGTTGGACCTCCGCAGGGCCCCCCCCGCCCCGCTGGGCTCCACTTCCATGCGCTCCATGGGGCATCCCAGCCCCCCCGGAGGAAGAGGCGGCGAGCCAGCAGCGGGGCGGGGGGGGGCTCTTCTGGCAGCTCCGCCTCTTCTGCCGCCCCCCCTTTTCTTTTCAGTGCAAATACTTCCTCGCGGGGGGGGGCAGGCCGGGAGGGGGAGCCGCCCCTAGGGGAGCCCCGCCCCCGAGAAGACTCCGCCCCCTCCTCCCCCAGTGGTCGCGGGAAGGAAGTGCACCGGGAGGAGGGGGGTTCTCCTTCCCACCCCCAGAATACACGCGCGCATGCATACACACCTGCACGTGAAAAGGAGCCCGGGCAGGGCGGGGGGCGGGCGCCCCCTGCTGGCGCGCGGGAGAAAGGTCCCTCGGCAAAGAGAAGAGGGTTGCGGAGCCCCCCCCCCCGCAGCGTGGGACCCCCAACCCTGCGAGACCCCCTTGGGAGGCATCCTCTGCAGGCCGCCCTTTCTGCCTTGCAGCGGGATGACCCTGGGGACCCTGGGCACTTGCCCAAAACGGGGAAGGGGCACAGACCGAGTGCCATCTGCCCACCCTGTGGAACTCCCTGCCACTGGAGATGGCGTCCACTTCCAAACACCTGCTGGTCAGGTTTCTATTCCGACAAGCCCAGGCAGGCAAGACTTCGCTCCACAAAGGTTAGCTGATTTCTGAGTTTAGCTTTTTATATGGTTTTTATTGTTTGCATTTATTATTATAAACAGCAGCACCCCATACATATAATTGCACAGCAGCATACAACTAAAAAAAAAAAGGATAAAATGGATACTGTAGAGTTGGGAAAGCTTCAGAAACAGATGACAGAGGCGATGGAGGGAATGGAGAAATCCTGCTAGGAGGAAAGGTTGCAAAATTTGGGTTCCACACAGTCACAAAAACAAATTAAACTAAAAAGACTTTAAAAAAGAAAGAAAAATAAATAGGAAAAACAAAAGCGCCAAACTTAATCTGTTCTGGAAGTCCATTTGACTTCCGAAAGGTTCAAAAACCAAGGTGCAGCTTCTGATTGGTGCAGGTGCCCTGGAAACAATAGCTGACAGCTGCATCGGATGTTTGGCTTCCGAAAAATGTTCAAAAACCGGAACACTTACTTTGGAGTTTGAGAACCAAAGCGTTTGAGAACCAAGGTACCACTGTACTTTGCTGGAAATTCCTTCTTTTGCTGACAAGGCCAGTGGGAAGTGGCAACCCAGCGAACTGAGCAGCGGAGTAAACCTGCACCCAGAATGTTTCCGTAACAGACTTCATTGGAGAGAAACGACACATCCAATGGAATTGGCCCCAGTTATCTCATGACGCAGGTGGCACTGTGAGTTAAACCACAGAGCCTAGGACTTGCCGATCAGAAGGTCGGCGGTGCGAATCCCCACGCCGGGGTGACGGGGCGAATCCCCTGCTCCTGCCAACCTAGCAGTTCAAAAGCACGTCAAAGTGCAAGTAGATCAATAGGGACCGCTTTACAGCGGGAAGGTAAACGGCGTTTCCATGCGCTGCTCTGGTTCGCCAGAAGCGGCTCAGTCCTGCTGGCCACATGACCCGGAAGCTGGATGCCGGCTCCCTCGGCCAATAAATTGAGATGAGCGCCGCAACCCCAGAGTCGGCCACGACTGGACCTAATGGTCAGGGGTCCCTTTACCTTTACCTCATGAGTAGGGCCAGGTGAGACCAGCTTTCCAACGTCGCGATGTGTCAGCAGCTAAATATTCTGAAAGAACGATACATTGCAATGTTGAAAAGGAAGGCGCAAACCATTGAGTTTTGGCAATTATTTGATTCTATATTGGATAGTCGGGGGGAACAGTACAATACATGGTATTCACTTATTGCTACGGTTTTTCTGAGCTTTTTCCCTGTTGTGTGTGTCTGGTGCCTGTGTCAATGGCCATTGCCCTGGCCTTAGTTAGAGGCTGTGGTGGGGACTTGGGACTGTGGGGGAGTCGTTTAACTGCCCACCCCCTGTTCCTGGTTTCAACAAGTCCATGACCAGCGGAGGCTGCTGTTGCCATTCCTCCTCCTGTTGTGAGAACTGCGGCTGCCGCCTCCTCCTCCCCGTCCTCCTTAATCTCCTCCTTTCCCTTACATCTCTGCTGTTAAAGATGGACCTTGCTTTGTGATACGGAAGGGGGGGCATGTCTTCTTCACCTTCTTCTTCGCTACAATATATCCATTTATTTCCAATTGTCAATGTCAAAAGGGACTAAAATCTATAAAATTCATAGAAAATCAACGTGCCAATTTGCTCAATTTCTCTAGGACTCCATGACACCTCCCCTGTCCTCCATAATCCCTCAAGTAAGGTGTCAAGACCCTAATCCTGTCAAATCACTCTGCCAAACCTTTCCTCCGGGCAATGCCAGGTGACAGAATATGCATACATGGACCATTGTCTTCTCATCACCGGTAATCAGGATGTGCTTATCTGCGCATATCTCCAGCTCTGCATATTCCCCCCTCCCTCCTCCATATGTTAATCCAGTGTAACCCAACCTCTCCTTAATGTATTCATGATGTAATCTGTGTAACCCAACCTCTTCTTAATGTCAAAACAAAACAAATTCTTTCCAGTAGCACCTTAAAGACCAACTAAGTTAGTTCTTGGTATGAGCTTTCGTGTGCATGCACACTTCTTCAGATAATGTATTCATGATGCAATCTGTGTAACCCAACCTCTTCTTAATGTATTCATGATGTAACTGGGATGTATTTTGCACTGTATTCTGGAGGGAGTTTCAAAAGTTCATGTCACCCCTTTCTCGCTGTTCAATCTCGTCTTGAACCTGTTGCGCAATAAACTTGGATCTTCTGCAGTTTGCTCCTGTGCCCGGCTGAGCTCATTTTCTTCCGCAGGGACCCGCGGACTTAGTCCGACGAGCTGGGTGGCAGAGTAGCCCCGCACCCAGATTTTTACCGTAACACTTTGGAAAGATCAGCTTCCTCTCATAGCCTGGCTGGATACTCCCGACCTTTTTGGTGACAGGGGCTGATTGATCTTTAAAGAAAACTTTATGGGTGAGCTGGCTGTCTGCCTTCTCAGGGTCTTGTCCTCCCCAAATCTTTATCGCTGAGCACAAACGGGTATAATATTCGGACGGACGCTTGTTGGGTTTTCATATGACTGCTTGAATGTTAGTCTGATTGATGGATTGCTGCCCTGCAGGCAGGGGTGTATGAAGTGGAGGGCGGAGGGGGTGGGCCGCCCCGGGTGCCACTCTGGGGGTGTGGGGGGGTGTCACAAGATGGCCCCTGCTCCCCCCAGCTGTAGAGCGGCTGAGGGTGCATGCAGTCAGTACGGACGCCGCGCTGCCGCTCTCAGGTGCCGTCCGTAAGGGCTGCCACTCGCACAGTGACCGTACAGGCTGCCGCTCTCGCGTGCCATCCATATGGGCGTCCGTACGGGCTGCCTCTTGCACGGCAACTGTACGGGCTGCTGCGTGTGCATACTCTGTGCAGGATGCCGCACATGCGCAGCCTGTACGGACATTGTGCGTGTGTCACCGGGCAGTTTGCCCCGCACTGGATGCCGGGGAGGATTCCTCCATCGCTGCCTGCAGCTTTAATTCTGTCTCATACTGCTTTTTTAAAACTCCAGCACCCTTCAAGGGTGTTATAGGAAAATCCTTACCCTCTTTCATTTATCTTTACTCAATATCTTAACCTATTGTAACTATGTATTTTCATCCATTATCAATCCGTATTTGCATATTCTTGTTAATCTTATTACCAATACCGCTTACCGTTAATCTTATTACCAATACCGCAATACCGAGTTTGTTTTCTAGTTTGTTAATTTTGTTTTAATTTTCTCTATTCTGTAAACTTATGTTTTCTGTAAACTTTATTCTGTAAACTTCTGTTTTTTGTAAAACTTTAATAAATATTTCTTAAAAAAAACAAAAACCAAAGACACCAGCCAGGAATAGAGGAGCAAAGCAGCCGCCAGTAGGCCTGGTCTTTATTCAAACGACTGTGGCAACAGGGCTTCCACCTAACACACTGGAGAAGCAGGAAGAAGCCCAGAACAAAGGGCGGCTCCCACTTTTATCAGTTTTACAAAGATACCCACAACACCCCTAAAATTACATCACTAATACATCACAAATTGGGAGGGTCTGGTAACAGAAACCTGAGCATCAGGTTTGTCCCCATCCTCCTCTTGACCTCCACGTCACACCCATCAAGGAAGACAAAAGAAATATTTACAAGTTCCTGGTCCCCCCCCCCCAGTTAATCCCACCTCTTTGTCCCGACCAAGAACCTAACCCATTCTTGGATGGTTTGCTGTTGTCCACAGGGTGGCCTGGCACCCATTTGCCAGGATGCCAGGGATTGCCTCTTGTGCAAGAGGCTGCTGTGTACCTGGATCCCAGGTTTCAGGAATTACGGCTGCCCACATCCCAGGCTCCCCCCTTGGTAGCCATTCCTTTCCTGAACAGAACAAAGTTGGAAAGATGCAAATCCAATACTGGAGCGATTTTTTATGACTTTCTAAAAATCAGGATGTAAATACATTTATCAGTGCATTGTGTTACCGGAAAAATCTGAGGGCTCCCTTGGACAAAAAGTAAAGACACCAACCAGAGTAAATTGAAGCAAATCAGCAGCCTGTAGGCTTGGTCTTTATTGAAGAAAGACTGTCGCGACAGGGTGCTCCCCTCACTTGCAGGTGAGAGGAAAGACCCAGAAAAATAGTGTGCCAGGTCTTATAAAAACTTTTGAAATTCCCCTCCTCTAGGTCAAGCCCACCCCCAGAAACATCATGCATACATTACAGAAAGGAGGGGTTGAGGGAGGAGTTGGTGGTAACCTGAGTATTTTGTCACCTGGCTGGTTCCTCCTTTCCCCCCTACCCCTTGAGTCACTTCCAGGTGACAGAGGGGAGTTGGCAGTTTCCTGCCCCCAGAGGGAAGATCTGATCATTGTCCTTTGTATCAGTCCATGCTGAATCCACTCCCATATGCAAGTTCTTTGTGATCTTGGTCAAATATGGTCAAGATTGAGACTTTCCTTGTTAGGCCGAATTGCTGTCATTAAGATGAATGTATTGCCTAGAATGCTGTTTTTGTTTCAGACACTCCAGATCTTGGATAAGATGGACTGTTTCAAGAAGTGGCAGAAAGACATATCCAAATTTGTCTGGCAGGGCAAAAAGCCCAGAATAAAATTTAAGATTTTAACTGACGCAAAAGATAGAGGGGGGTTTGCCCTGCCGGACTTAAGACTCTACTATGAATCGGCAGCTTTCTGCTGGTTGAAACAATGGCTGCTTCTTGAGAATACAGACATTTTGGATCTGGAAGGGTATGACAATAGATTTGGTTGGCATGCATATATATGGTATGACAAGGTAAAATCGCATAAAGGCTTTAAAAACCACATTGTTAGGAAAGCATTATACAATGTCTGGATAAGATACAAAGACCTATTGGAAAGTAAAACTCCCAGGTGGTTATCACCAATGGAAGCTAAAGAGACTAAAAAACTTAATATGGAGTCTAAATGGCCAAAATACTGTGAAATTTTAGAACAAGACGGTGAAAGAGTTAAACTACAGAGTTATGAGAAATTAAAGCCTAAGGTAAGAGACTGGTTGCATTACCTTCAGATAAATGAGGTATTTAAACAGGACAGGAAAATAGGTTTCCAGATGGAGAGGTCAAAATTAGAAACAGAACTGTTAGAATCCAATACTAAGAACTTGTCAAGAATGTATAATTTGCTGTTGAAATGGAATACACAGGATGAAACGGTGAAATCAGCTATGATTAAATGGGCACAAGACATTGGTCATGACATTATGTTTGCTGACTGGGAACAGTTATGGAATACTGGTGTTAAGTTTACGGCATGTAATGCTTTAAGAGAAAACATTATGAAAATGATTTACAGGTGGTACATGACCCCAGTCAAGCTTGCAAAAATTTACCATTTGCCCAATAACAAATGCTGGAAATGTAATGAGACTGAAGGTACCTTTTACCACCTTTGGTGGACCTGCCCGAAGATTAAAGCCTTTTGGGAATGATCTATAATGAAATTAAGAAAGTTCTTAAATGGACCTTTCCTAAAAACCTGAGGCTTTTCTCCTGGGCATGGTTGGCCAATTGGTGACAAGGAAGGATAGGATGTTTTTTATGTATGCTACTACAGCAGCAAGAATTCTTCTGGCAAAGTATTGGAAGACACAAGAGCTACCCACTCTGGAAGAATGGCAAGCGAAGGTGATCGACTACATGGGACTGGCAGAGATGACCGGCAGAATCCGTGATCAGGGGAAAGAGACAGTGGAAGAAGACTGGAAGAAATTTAAAATTTATCTTAAAAATTGTTGTAAAATTGAGGTGTAATGAGATGTTAAGGTGTTAAGAAATAGAGAATTGCAGCTGTAAACAATAAGTTAAGGAAATTAGAATGAAAGTGAATTAATTAATCAGTTGGAGGGTTGCTGAAGAAAGGCAAAAACAAGGATGCAGAAAAGGGGAGGTATGGGGAAGTCCGGGAAGCAAGGTGTAGGAAGATAAGATTATGAAAGTATACATGTTTATATGTTTGCATGTTTTGTTTTGTTTGTTTTGTTTGATTGTTTGTCTTTATTATATGCTTGGAAAACTAATAAAAATTATTTAAAAAAAAAAAAAAAGAGATGTGCTGAGATGGTGGAGGGATTATGGCTGACCAGGACTAAGTCACCCCCCTTTGTTAGTTCTTGTCATATGGAGTAAAATAAAAATGGAACAGTGCAAATCCGATGTATGGTTGATTTTCTATGAATTTATAACAGAAATGTGGCGTATGTAGTGTGTAAGTGTGTGTGTGTGTGTGTGTGTGTGTGTGTGAAGTTTGTACAAACAGAATGATTGTGGTGGGGGGGTTCCTGCTACAGTTGTTACATTTGGTAATGTGCAGCTGAGGCCCTTTTGAATAGAGATAGGAAAAAACCGATGAAGTGTTTTGTGGGGACATTTGCAGGAGTGATTGTGTTGCATTTGGTAGTTGGTGTGTGTATGATATCTGCTGGAAGGGCAACCCCCCCCCTTTTTTCATAAATTCCTGCAACAAGGGTGTTGTGATTCGACTGTGGTTCGTCCTGAGATTTGTCTGGTGGGCATTTTGGCTGCCTTTGAGCCTCTCCTGCTGTAGT
The DNA here is from genome assembly GCF_004329235.1 of Podarcis muralis. Lineage (NCBI taxonomy): Eukaryota > Metazoa > Chordata > Lepidosauria > Squamata > Lacertidae > Podarcis > Podarcis muralis. The sequence continues at coordinate 55,727,474 of NC_041324.1, read as the reverse complement.
CATAGTTTCGCCTCTTTCTGCTTTGTTAAGTAGGGTGCTGAGGAGCATCCGTACACCTGCCCACCACAGGTGGGGAACTTATTTGTCTGAGGCACCTGTCTTGGTCGTCCTGCAGGGATGGCATTTTATCCGCCTTCCTCCCGCGTCAGCTGGGGGAGAGGGGGCAGCCTCTCAAAAGGCGCGTGCTGGGCACCCCCAAAACAGGTGGACCGAAAGTCCCTTCGTGGTCGCCAAAGCAGTTGTAAAAAAACACGGATCACCGTTTCAGCTCAAACCCAATCAAAGGACTTGCACACCTTCAATGTTTGCTCATCGGCCAAAGTAAAACGAGAGACCCTGTTTTATGGTGTGGGTTTTGCAAGCTCCTATGGGTTTGCTTTCTGGGTTCTCTGATTCTGGATGCACTTATTTGTACCTAGTGCACTTATTTCATTTTTCTTACATCACTCCCATCATGTGACCCATACTGGCTGGGGCTGATGGGAGTTGTAGTCTGAAAGTGGAGGGTGCCAGGTTGGGAATAGGCTGCTCTGAGGGCCTTCCAAGTGCAGGCAGAGTAGAAACTGTGGAACTCCCTGCCGCCACAGGAGGCAGGGAAGGCCAGCAACTTGGGATGGCTTTAGAAGAGGATCAGGCAGATTTGTGGAGGAGGAGAGAGCGATCGATGGCTGAAAAGCTGGCCAGAATTTGTGAGCCTCTGGATCCCAGCTGCTGGAGACCACAGGAGGGAAGAGTGTTACTCTTGAACTCGGATCCTGCTTGTAAGTTTCTGGTTGGCCGCTGTGGGAACAGGATGCTGGACTTGGTGGGCTCTTGGCCTGATCCAGCAGGCTCTTCTTATGTTCCTACAAGGCAGCAACTTACTTCTGTGTAGGAGCCACAGGAGAGGACTTTTTTGGAGAGGACTTCTTGCGGGCTTTCCAGAGGCGAAAGGTATTTTAAAAGACAAGGTATGAACCCCATGGAATACTGCAAGCTGTCTGGTCAGCCACTATGAGAAAGAGGGTCTGAGCCTCTGCATAGCTCCATCCTTATTTCGGGCATCGCAACATATTGGTACTGGATATCACAGTGTTTAGCTGGCGATATATTGAGATGCTGAAAACAAGATATCGCCCAGCCCTAGTCTGAACCCGCTGGGTGCCTCTTCACATGCCCATAGAATCATAGATTTGTAGAGTTGGAAGGGATCCCCCAAAGGTCATGCAGCCCAACCCCTGCAATGCAGGAATCCCTGCTCAAGAACCTCGGCCACCCAACCTCTGCTTAAAAGCTTCCAAGGAAGGAGAGACCCCCGCCTTCCCAGAGAGTCCCTCCTGCTGTCCATCGACTCTTTCTGCATTATCCCTCAGAATGATCTAGTGGTCATGTGGGATTGCTATGAGGAATTATGAAAAACGAAGCGAGCCATTGTGTCAGCGGTGAAAGCGTCACTTTGACTGGGTTTGGGTCATTGACATGATTTCTGATCGATCCCACAAGCCTCTGCGTCTCTGCCCCATTTTCTCTCTGCCTGACGGTCACGTGTAAAGCATTCTAACACAGACCAGTTGCTTACCAGGCATCCTGGGTGCATAAAAATAGGGAGGTAGCTTTGATGTAGCTTTTGTTAATCTTTAGGTAGATCTTCGGGCCAGGAACAGGGTTCACATGGAGGTGGTAAAATGCCTGTCTGTCCTATGGGTTTATTACTGCCAGGGTTTACTAAATGCATTCCTCCTTGGTTCCTGTTTATTTAGCCTGAACATGTATGCATGCTCAAATAGCAAATAGTTCTTTGTAGTTAAGAGGCTTCCTCTGATCTGACTTTGTCTCCACATGGGGATTTTTTGAAATGCTCAGAGGAAATCTGATTCGTTCTTACAAACGCTGTGTTAAACGACACACTTTCTCCCACACACACTTTCTCCCAGAGTCTTGCTGGTCAAGCCTCGTGTCCATTGTATGAATCAGGGTCCAGTCCTTCCTTTGCCTTCAGAACGCAACAGTACTTTCTCGAAGTCGAACAGAGGTTGGCTGGTTTCCCGCTTGCTGAGCATTGCTGCCTCATATTGCCTGCCCCCCCAGCGCCCCCCTTCCTGGGTCCGGCCCACTTTGCCTTCCCCTCCCCGCCCATCACAGACACACACAGACGCCGCACCAGGTTAACTCTTTTTATTGGGTTTTGCAGGAGTTCACACACAGGTCGGAGTTCCACAGGTGCTGGCTATGCAGGCGGAAGAGGTGGGAGGCTGGGGGCAGGGAAGGGGGGCAAACTGACTTGGCGGGGGACCCAGCTCTCCAGGGGTCTGCGAGTGGGTCTCTCTCTCTGTTTCCGAAGGGGCCCTTGAGTCACGGGGCTTGTCCAGAGGTCGGGGCTGATAACAGGGACAGCAGATCAGTTGGGCTTTTGGGGTGTCAGGGGGTGTGTGGATTTGGGAGAGCAGTTGCTTTGAGGGGGGGGGGGCCAGGCCCTGGAGCTGGCCAAGGCTCTACGGTAATAAGTATTTGGGGGTGGGCTCTGAGGATGGCTTGGGGGGTGGATTCCCTTGGGGTGCCTCGTGACATGTGTGTGGAAATCAGAGTGAATGATTGGGGGGGGATGCGTGTGGAGGGCGGGGAGTTGCCTGTAGCTCCGGTCGCTATACAGTCCAAATATAGATATATATTTATATTTATACTTATATATATGTGTGTGTATTTATTTATTTATCACATTCCCCCCTTTAAATAAACATTATATACAAATCACAGCAAAGAGTCAGGAGTTGGGCGGGGGGGGGGGGGTCCCAAACAGCAAAGGGGAGGAACCACAGGGGGTGGTGGGTTCAACGAGTTTGGGGTGCTACGTTGGGGGGGGTGGCAGTTGGTGGGGGGGTCTGGGAACTGGTGACTGCGGGGACCACGGAGGGGCCTCGGGAAGGCCGGGTGCTGTGTCCCCCACCCCAGTACGGAAGCAGTAGATCAACTTGCTGCCCGGTTCCTGTTCCTGGGGGTGGTGGAGATTTGGGGTGGGGTGTTGGCAGGCTGGGCCAGCTAGATTGATGGGGGCGCCCGGAGGCTGGAGGAGCTGCTTGGATTGGTTGGCTTGCGTTGATGGGCACAACTCTTGGCTTTGGGTGGCTGGACGGGTGGTCAGGGGAGAGGGAAGTTGGACGGGGGGGGGGTCCTTTAGGAACGCTCAGATTGGCTGGGATCCAGCTGCAGTGGAAGGTGTTTGGGGTGGGGTGGTGGGAGAGTTGGGGTGAGTGTCACCAGAGGGGCTGATGGGGGGTTTCCTTGAGCTGCTTGAGTGAGTTGGGGCTGAGGGGCCATTCCCTCGTCTCCCCCCTCTGCGTCACAGCTCTGAGCACCGGTCCTGTTTGCTGTAGTGGTCGAACTGGCTCTTCCAGTGCATCATGTAGGCGCTCCAGAGGTGGAACTCCAGCTTCCACTGGCGCTCGGCCTCCTCGATGTTGTCTGGGGGGGGGGGGCAGGCGCGGAGGGGAAGCAAGAAGGGGCAGAAGGGAAGGAGAGAGAAAGAAAGGAGGAGAAAGGAAATAGAGTTAAGCGGCAGGAAGAGCTGCCAAGAGGCCAAAGTGCATTTGCGGGGGGGGGGATGCAGACTCACCGGGCTCCAAAGCCCCCTCCCCACTGCAGAACCCCGGACTCCACACCTGGGGTCAGACGGAGACATGTTCCTCCATCTCTCTTGTCCCTCTGTGGGGAGTTTTGAGGATGCAGTTCAGCTTTCACTGGGGGGGGGCTGCGCGGCCAGGGGGAGATGGAGCCCCCCAGCTTCTCTCCCGACCTCATCCTCTCGCCATGACTTCCCCACCAATACTAAGCTGATACCTCTTAGGGGTGCTGGCTTCTGTTTCCTCCTTCCTCCGTCCTCTACCTTCCAGAGGAGGGGACATTTGTGTCTCTCCTGCTGCGATGGAAGAGGTGGCCTGGCTCACAGCACCTCCGCCTCAGGGACCTTTCCCCTCAAATGATGATTTCCCGTGATGAATGTAGCTTTTTCAGGGGGTTGGGCTAGATGACCCTTGGGGTCCCTTCCAGCTCTACAATTCCATGAAAACCCAGAGTCTTGGTGTACAAATTGGACAGGGGAAAGTGGGTTCCTCCGGCAGAGATTTCACTGTGAAGTTCACCTTTTTTAACTTTTCTCCAAAGCAGCCTGCCTGACTCTGTCTGCCCCCAATTCTATCCTCACAAAAACGAAGTTGGCCTGAGAAGCAGTAACTGCCCCAAAGCCACCCTGGTGGGCTTCATGGCTAGGAATGCAATGCAGGACCCCCCACTCAAGAATCCCTGACAGACGGCCAGCCAAGCTCTGCCTAAAAACCTCCAATGAATCCTGGAATTGTAGAGTCAGAAGGGACCCCGAGGGTCATCCAGCCCAACCCCCTGCAAGGCAGGAATCCCAGCTGAAGAATCCCCGAGAGAAGGCTACCCAACCTCTGCTTAAAAGCCTCCAACGAAGGAGAGTCCATGAAGGGGCGGTATACAAATTTCATAAATAAAATAAAATAAAATAAAATAAATAATAATAATCCAGTGCTGTAACCACTGCACCTCGCTCACTGGCAGGCGGCAGCTTCCTTTCCATCATGCACCTGCTGCTAGCCTGTGGAATGCACTGCCACTGGGTGGGAAGCCTCTTGGGATCTGAAAGGGGGGCAGTTTGATTTTGGCTCAGAGCTCTGGGGCCGGGAGGGGAGTCTTTGGGTGGGCCAAGCAGAAGATTTATTGAGGGTGGGGAGATGCACTGAGGACACCCAGGTGTAAGAAAGAGGTGGTTAGCATTAGCAAGCCAAAGGCAGCTGCGGCAGCATTGCGGTTAAGAGCGTGATCTGCGGGCCAGGAGCTCGGAGGTTCATCACTCAGCTCCATTTATTTTCTGGGCTGGAGGATAGACATGTCTCTCTCTCCCTCTCTCAGAATCTATCTCTATCTCTATCTCTCTATCATCTATCTATCATCTATCATCCATCCATCTATCTATCTATCTATCTATCTATCTATCTATCTATCTATCATCTATCTATCTTCTATATCTATCTATCTATCTATCTATCTATCTATCTATCTATCTATCTATCTATCTATCTATCATCTATCTATCTATCTATCTATCTCTCTCTCTCTCTCTCTCTCTCTCTATCTATCTATCTATCTATCATCTATCTATCATCTACCTACCTACCTACCTACCTACCTACCTATATACCTACCATATTTTCTGGCGTATAAGACGACTGGGCGTATAAGATGACCCCCAACTTTTCCAGTTAAAATATAGAGTTTGGGATATACTCGCCGTATAAGACTACCCCCGCCCGTTTCTGGTCTTCCTCGTGGGGTGGGGGCGGAGAGGAAGGGGTGGGGACTGGCCGGCTACTGCCGCCACCCCACACGACGCCGGGGCTGATGGCGCCCCCGGCGGGCTCCCCGCGCACTCCGTGTCCCTCTTGCCATGTTTGTGGTTTGGGACGAGGTGGTGAGTCCGTGCACCAAGAAAAGCCGTGCGCCCTCGAGCCCTGCCGCAGACCACAGACAGCACGGGCCCCGAGCTCTGGCTCCGGACGCCGCTTTGCTCGCCACTCCTTGGAGCGAGGGAGACGGGCCCAGAGCTGCCAGACCCTCGGCAAGGCGAGGCGAGGAGCAGGCACAGGCCGGAGCCCCCCAACCTAAAGCCCGCCAAGCGCCGCCAGGGGCAGAGCGCGCACCCCTCCGCTTCCGCTGCCTCTGCCGTCGCAGCAGCAGCAGCCCGAGGCGAGGTGAGCGAGCCCCGATCAGCCATCCAGCAAAGCGGCGGACTGCGCTCACCGGCTCCCTCTCCTCCTTCCCAACAGGTGGCTCTGCGTCGCCACAACCATACCCGCCCTATAAGACGACCCCCAACTTTGGAGAAGTTTTTCCTGGGTTAAAAAGTTGTCTTATACGCCAGAACGTACGGTATCTCTCTCTCTCTCTCTCTCTCTCTCTCTCGATCTATCATCTATCTATCTATCTATCTATCTATCTATCTATCTATCATCTATCTATCTATCTATCTATCTATCTATCATCTATCTATCTATCTATCTATCTATCTATCTATCTATCTAACTACCGTATTTTTCGCACCATAGGACACACTTTTTCCCTCCTAAAAAGCAAGGGAAAATGTGTGTGCGTCCTATGGAGCGAATGCAGGCTTCAGGAAGCTATCCGCTAGCCGTGGGAGACCCAGCTCTCCCACGGCTAGCGGACCGCTGCGCTAATCCAGAAGCTTGGGGCGTGCGGAGCACAGCGCGCCCCAAGCTTCTGGGTGCCGGCAAGGTCTCGCTAGCCCTGGGAGAGCCCATCATCTCTCTCTCTATCTATCTATATCTATCATCTCTCTCTCTCTCTCTCTCTCTCTCTCTCTCTCTCTCTATCATCTATCTATCTATCTATCTATCTATCATCTATCTATCTATCTATCTATCTATCTATCTATCTATCATGTGCCTTGCCTCCGAACCCCATCTTACAGCCCTGACTCCTTGGCTAAATGAAGGGTGATCCCCACAACCAAAGCTGCAGCCATCTCTGCAATTGGCATTTTGGTGGCCCCCAAGAAGTCCCTGTGAAAAGGGGTCTGGGGCCACATCCAGGCTGAGAAAGGGATCACCCACCATGGAATGAAGCCCCCTCCCCAATATCTGTGTGCCTATAAGTCCAGCCGAACATGGAGCATGCTTCCTCCTGCAGCCTCTCCCTTCACCCCAAAAGGCCTTCCCTGAACCCCCCTTTGCAGACACACTATGCACACCCCTATGCACCCGCCTCATCACCCCCCACCTCTGTTTTCCCCCTCTGGTCATGCAGTTGGAGAGCAGATGGAAAGAGTGGATCTCCCACTTGCTTCGTGCCTCGCCTCCCCCCAAATTGCAAAGCGCCAAAGACTGTGTGTGCTTGAAATGACTGATTCTTATTGCCATTCCCCCAAACAGGGACCTCAGGAACACAAAACCCACAAAGTTTCAAGCATGTGAACATGAAACGAGAACAACGAAACACCAGACAGGAGCAGAACCATAAAACCATTGAAAACGAGCTATACAGACACACACAGAGACCCTGACTCATCCCGACACTGTGCCTGAACCAGACATTTGCCGCAAGGTGGGTGGGAGGTCTGGTTTGGGGAGCCTGAGCAGGGGGTGCTGAGCCCCCTCACACAGTGGCTCACTTCCCTGCCTCTCTCCCGCCACAAGCTTTTCTCAAAGGCAGACACTGGTGCTGAGAGGGGGGGGTGGACTGGGAAAATGTGAAAAGGGGCTCATTGTCTCCCAGTCTGCCTGCTTTGCCCTTAAAACCAGAGACACTCTCCACTCCATCCTGCTGCAACTGGGTGGAAACCCTCCACTCAGTTGCCGAAATCGGAATTTCCGTTTGTGTGTCCCGCTCCCGAAATCCAACTGTTCTACCCCAAGCCCAAAGGGGAAGCACTGCTGGGCTCTCAGGGGTCCAGATGCTGGTTCCGGGACAAGCAGGATTGTCACGGAAGAACTGCGGGGCTCAGTTGCCTAGACGGCTCATTCCGGTTTGCAGCACGCCTCAAAATCCATGCCGGATGGCTCACGGGTCTTTGTCTCCCAAAGTCAATCCGCCGCAATGCCAAAGGGCAGCCTGCCTTTGCTGCCTGCGGGCTCCTGTGGGGCTGCGTGCCCAGTGAGTCCCTGCCTCCTGCCCACCCCTCTGCCCTTCTGCTCCCACGACACCCCTGGACATAGGCCCCTCTTGACCTCCCAGTCCATAGCAGCAGCGGCAACAGCGGCAGCAGCTGGGCTGAGCCCCCTCCCCCCTTCTCCACGGCCCAGCCCTCCGCCAGTCTGCGGCAGGCAGCAGCGGCTTCCACCTGCTCTTCTCTCAGTGTGATCCGTGGGGCACTCAGGACAGGAGGTGCCATGGGGGGAAGAGGAGGAGGAGGAGGAAGAGGACCACCAGTGGGGCGGAGGGCCCCCCGGGCCCCCAGCTGGACTCAGCACAATGCCTGGAAGACTCTACAAGGGAGAAGAGAATGAGGAGTTAAACCCTTGGGCAAAGGGGAGAGAGGGGTGTGGGGGGTGCAAGGCCCGTCTCGACACTCATTGGAAAAGTTGCCATTTCCCCAGATTGCAATGGCGGCAGGGAGGGAGGAGGCAGCCACGGGCTGCCCACAAACGCATCACCTTCTGCTGTGGTAGTGAGAGGTCAGTTTGGTCAAGACAGAGAGAGAGATAGAGAGGAGTCTGGAGAAGCAGGTCATTCTTGGTGGAAAGGGTGGAAGAAAAGATCGGATTTGGGGAGACTTAGTGGGTGGGGGGCGGTCAAGGGGCCGGCTGAAAAAGACCTGGGGAGGGGGCTGGATTTTCTGCATCTGTTTCGATGGAGCGGCCCAATTCCTGGGCTGGGTTGTGTTTTTCCTGTTTCTCCCCCCCCACCATGCCCCTGCCCACTCTCAGGAGGCTCCCCCCCGCCAGGGGCCCAGACCCACCGGTCACGTTGAGGAGCTTGGGGAGGAAGTGGTTCCAGAAGGCGCAGATCTGGGCCCGGAGGCTGCGGTCGGTGCTGAGCGGCTGCGTGTTGAGCTTGACGTACTGCTGATCGGACAGGTTGTAGACGGGCCAGGACTCCTCCTTGTCCGAGGGCTCCGTGGGGTTCCTGCGTGGGGGAGAGAGAGTGAGCGGTCAGTTTCTGGACCAGCCCCCCCCCCAGGAATTCTGGCACCGGCCTCTGTGCTTGGGCTCAACCTGGCAGCAGATGCTGCATTTTGGGGTGTTTTTATCTTGTGCTTTTATGCAGTTAACTGCCCTGAGATCCATGGATGGAGGGCGGTATACAAAACAACAACAACAACAACAACAACAGGGCCAGGGACTAGCCCAGTATTCTGGCTCAGTGCTTCATTGTTCTTTTAAGTACTGGCTCCCCTCCTTTCCCCTGCTGTGGGTTTGAGGTATAAGGGGGGGGGGTTCAGTCTGGATGATGCCTCGAGTCCCTGCCAAGCCTTGGGGTCCAGGACCCAGGGAGGGTTAGAATTTCATGGCAGATTCTGTTGCTGAACTGGTCAGACAAGTTTCTTTGTAGGACAACGACCTCAGCTGGCCGCTCAAGTGTCCTCCTCAACATCCCAAAAGAACCGGCCAGGTTGCAAGAGCTGCGACTAAGTGCGGGGGCCCTCCAGGCTGATGGGTGGGCCTTTCCTCTAGTCCCCCCACCTAGGGGGAGCCAGAGAAGGTGTGTGAGCCGAGCTGGAAGACACAGAGACCTGCTTGCTCTGTGCAGAATGCAGAGCTGCGACTAACCGAGAAGCAAGATCCGTTGAGGTCTTAATACTGTGATCCCCTCCATCACATTCTAAAACCATGTCTGCTGTCCCTCATTCCAAGGAAACTGAGCCCTGGGGAAGCGGCTGGAGTCCCTTGCTGCTCAGAGACTGACTTGTATTAACCCCTTCTCTTCCTGCTGTTTGCCCAGACAAACTCACTCAGACTCAAGACACACCTGGGCAGAAATCGAAAGTGGTGGGTCTGTATATTTTAAATTTCAAACCCAGGTTTTTCTCATCATGGTCAAGGGTCAACATTTTGGAATTTGAATATCTATATTGAGGGACAGAATAGCCTGGTTGCTACATATAAATCAAAGCTAAGGAAATATTGCTAATTCCTGATTGCCCCAATCAGTAATTCTCACTTAAAACCGGCCAGACAATCAAACACCATCCATAGCCAGGAACATTTTTCATCTTTCTAGTTGTGCGCACGGGGGATACAGTGGTGCTTCGCAAGACAAAATTAATCAGTTCCGCGAGTCTCTTCGTCTTGCGGTTTTTTCGTCTTGTGAAGCACGGCTATTAGCGGCTTAGCGGCTATTAACGGCTATTAGCGGCTTAGCGGCTATTAACGGCTTAGCAGCTTTAAGAAAAAGGAAACAAACTCGCAAGAACGTTTCGTCTTGCGAAGGAAGCCCATAGGGAAATTCGTCTTGCGGAACGACTCAAAAAACGGAAAACCCTTTCGTCTAGCGAGTTTTTCGTCTTGCGAGGCATTCGTCTTGCAGGGCACCACTGTATAAATAAATCCAATCAAGTCCTGCAAATAAACCTGAATCCTGAGAATCTTCCAAAATTCATTCCCCCAATTGACCTATGCCCAGGGCCCTGTTTGTGACCCCACTGGCAGCTTCTTCAAGCATTTAATTAATTAACTAATTAATGAAATACCTGGCCTGGTCGCAGGGCAGATTACAGCATTAAAACACAAGATTAAAAACAGTTCAAGAAAGCAACTGTAAAATAAGGTGGGGCCTAACAACATGCACCTCAAGTGCCAAAAGGCAAGAGGTGCGTCTCCGGCATCCTCCGGAAGCTGTGCAATGAAGGGGCCAGGTGCACCTCTGTGGGGAGGGAGTCCTGCAGCTCAGGGGCCGCCACAGAGAAGGCCCTCCCCTGCATCCCGCCACCCCCGAGTGGGAAGGGACCTTTGCCCCCTTCCTCCCTCCCTTGGAGGGCAGCCTCCTCCCTTCTCTGCCCCCACCTGCCCCTCCGCCAGCCTCGTTACCCTGTGCGGGCAAAGTTGACCCAGTAGCGCATCATCCTGCGGCTGAGCTCCTTCTCCTCGGGGGTGTAGTTGAGGCTGTCGTTGAGCGGCAGCCCGAAGACGAACTCGATCTCGTAGCCGTGCGGGACGCCCATCCAGAGCGGCCACATGAGGTTGGAGGCGCGGTGGTCGAAGAAGTAGGCGTAGACCTTGTTGCCGTGCTCAGCGTAGCGCCGGGCAAAGTGCATGGCAGGGCAGATGACGTTGTGGTCGCCCACAATGTCGTCCATGGCCTCCCGGTTCTTCTCGCGGTTGTCCTCGTCCTCCCAGTCCGTGTACTGCAGCACCACGGCCTCGGCGGCGATGTCGTTGGCGTGCGGCACCCCGATGCGCACGCCGTCCAGGAAGTCCTCTCGGCTGATGAGGCTCTCGTTGTCCTTGCTGAAGCCGGGCGCCCCGTAGATGAGGAAGTAGGTGCCCTCGTCCTTCACCACGCCCAGCAGCACCTGCGTCTCCTTGAAGTTGCCCGTGCTGAGCATGGCCTCGGGGGTGTCCGGGAAGAAGTCCCCATCGATGACGGGCACGAAGGAGAAGCGGAAGATGCTCTTGTAGGGCAGCACCGACCACTCCTCGTCCACCAGCTCTTGTGGGTGTTTCGTGCGCAGGCAGCTCACCAGCTCAGAGTCATTGGTGAAGTGGCAGCCCACCTGCTTGCCCAGCAGCGTGGCACGGCGGCGGCTCTCTGCCGGGGTGATGGTGGCCCACGGAGCATTGGCCGTTCCGCTTTGCAGGATGGCCCGTTGGAAAAGGGGCCGGCTCTGGGCCGAGAGGAGGTGCATGCTGACCGAGGCACCGCCGGCACTCTCCCCAAAGATGGTGACAGCCTTGGGGTTGCCCCCGAAGAACTGGATGTTGTTCTGGACCCACTGCAGCGCCAGGCGCTGGTCCAGCAAGCCCATGTTGCCCGGGGCCTCCTGGCTGCCCAGCAGCGCCAGGAAGCCGAAGGCGCCCACCCGGTAAGTGATGGAGACTAGGACCACGTTCTGAGTGTAGGTGAGGAAGCGCCCGTCGTAGACGTCCAGTGAGGACGAGCCGCTGTAGAAGCCGCCTCCGTAGATCCAGACCAGGACGGTGGCGTTTTTGGGGCGGGGAGAGGGCACCCAGACGTTGAGGTAGAGGCAGTCCTCGCTCATGTTGTGGTTGGGGTTCCACATCTCCGTCCCGTGGAAGCCAGGGTAAGTGTTGTCCACCAACTGGTAGCAGGCGTGCCGGTAGGACGAGGCGTCCAGCTCATGGCTCCAGGGCTTGACCGGCTCCGGGCGCAGGAAGCGGCGTGGGCCCACGGGGGGCTCTGCAAAGGGGATGCCCAGGAAGGCCGAGACCTGGCCATCCAGCACCCTCACACGGATGCCACGCACCCGCCCGGTCTGGGTGGCCACCAGCAGCTCATCCGCCTGGGCCAAGCCGACGAGGAAGGCCAGGAGGAGGGGGAAGAGGGGCTGCAGCCGCGAGGCGGGCATCGTGCCAGCCTGCCTGGGGGGCACCTGTGGGAGAAAGGGGAGAGGGTTAGAAGAGGCCTCTGCCTAGCTGCCTGCAGTTGCCACAGAGTCAGGGCCCGGCCTGCCCAGCCCGTCTTCTGCTGTCTGATAAAGGGAGCGCAGGCTGATATCAGCGCAGGCCAGGCCACAGGGGGAGGAAGCGGGGAAAATAGCAGGCTCCTTCTCTGCCTCTGATTCAGGGACTGAAGGAGAAGGGCGAGGCCCTGGGTTCAAGTGGAGGAGCAGGTCCAGAGCCTCCAGCTCAGGCAGGGAGCCTGACACTCAGCTGTGCCCATCAACTGTGTGGATAGCTCAGTTGGTTAGAGTGTGGCGTTGATAATGCCAAGGTTGCAGGTTCAATCCTCAGAGGGGACAGCTGCATGTTGCATGTTTCCTACCTCGCAGGATTGTTGTAAAGAACAAATGTGTGAAGGAAGGGATCAAATCCAACACCTTCCACGGATAAATGGAACGAAATAAAATTTTAGCAGTAAGCTGCCTTGAGTCCCTGTTAGAGAAAGAGACAGGATGTAACAACAACAACGGAAACATGAGAATGATCGATAACACAAAAGGTAAAGGGACCCCTGACCATGAGGTCCAGTCGTGGCTGACTCTGGGGTTGTGGCGCTCATTGGCCGAGGGAGTCATGTGGCCAGCATGACTAAGCCGCTTCTGGCGAACCAGAGCAGCACATGGAAACGCCATTTACCTTCCCACCAGAGCGGTACCTATTCATCTACTTGCACTTTAACGTGCTTTCGAACTGCTAGCTGGGCAGAAGCAGGGACTGAACAACGGGAGCTCACCCCGTCGCGGGGATTCGAACCGCTGACCTTCTGATCGGCAAGTCCTAGGCTCTGTGGTTTAACCCACAGCGCCACCCGCGTCCCACGATCGATAACATACCAGAGAATAAATCCTATTTAACTCAGTGGGACTTACTTCTAAGTAAAAATGCTTAGGATTGCAGTGGAAGGCTGCCCAATCTGGACCCAGTTACCTGGGAGTAAGCTCCACTGAATACAGTGGGACTTACTTCTGAGTAGTAGACAGTGTAAGGCTCCATTTACAATAAAGGAATGAACACTCCACATGTTTCCTAAGAAATGGCTGGCTGTGGAAGCCTTGCAGTTAAAGAATTTAAAACAGATTGGTGACCTTCTCCTTCAAAATCATAGGAAAGGTTTCACATACCAGCGTCACTATTTCCTTCATTTGATGCAGGGATTTTATTGTCAATTCAAACAGGACTTTTGCACCAACACACCAACACCATTTTTAATTTTTTTCCAAAAATAAGGAGGGTTGGAAAAAGGAAAAGTGGGACATTCTGCGAGCAAATCAGAAACCGGGAGACTTGGAGGTTATGCCAGCGTGGGAGTCAAAAGACTCGCTTTTGCCCTAACAGAAGCCAGAAAGCCCCACTCTCAGGTGCCTCAGTGCCCCCATCTGAGAGGCCCCCTTCCCCTCCTTCAGCCCCCCCCCAATCCCCTGGGAGGGTGGGGGTTTGACTCAAGGTCTTTCTAGGGGGTGGAGGAAGGAATCCAGACCCTCAGTGCCACCCGGGGTGGGTGAGGGCGCCACAGAGGAGGGGGTAGCACATGCCTGGGTGTGTGGCCTCTGACACCCAAGACTTGTGCTTTTGTGGTCCCACCCTCCTCTTGTGGACGTAATAGGTTTCTGGCCTGGGGAGTCTCGCTAGCCTTTCAGAGTCCTCTGTTGACACCCTCAAGCCTTTGTGTATTTAGACATTCAGAAAGCTTTCTTTGCTTAAGTGCCTCTCCAAAGGCTGCTGAGAAAGGTTAGCAGTCGTGGGAGGAGAGGAGAGGCCTGGTACGGATCAGTGACTGGCTAAGAAACAGGAAGCAGAAAATAGGAATAAATAGGGCATTTCTCCACAGAGCGTGGAGTCCCCCAGGATTTGATATCGGGATGAATCATAGAATTGCAGAATTGTAGGGTTGGAAGAGACCCCCAGCGGTCATCTAGTCCAGTCCCCTGTAAGGCAGGAATCTTGGCTAACCTCAACAGATGGCCAAACAACTCTCTGCTTAAATTCCTCCATTGGGTGTTTGCTCATAAGCCACACAGAGAGCGAAGCCGCCAAGTTTACTGGTGATACCAAATTGCTTAAGGACCTCTCAAATCATGGGGGGCAAGGTGGCAAATGCAATTCAATGCACCCGTATTTTTCGCTCCATAAGACGCACCTGACCATAAGACGCACCTTGTTTTTAGAGGAGGAAAACAAGAAAAAAATATTCTGAATGAAACAGTGTGGATGTATGATTTTTGTGGTTCATGCTGTGTCCACAGACATGTGATTTGATGGTGACTTTGGGGTGACCCAATGCAAAAAGGATCCTGAGGATCCAAGTGGATCTGTGCTTTGTAACCATGTTTTTGTGCCATTGCGGCCCCACGAAACAGTGGATGTGTGTTTCTTTTGGTGCAGGCTGTAGCCATGGACATGCTATGTGACCTGATGGTGAATTTGGGGTGACCCAATGTAAAAATCCTGAGGATCCATGGGCCTTTACCTCCCCCTCCCAGGCAGCCTCCACTAGCTTCCCTTATCTCTCTCCCAATAGCACAGATCAGCTGCTTCCTTTCAACACTCCCTTCCCTCTTATTTGCCTTAGTGTCTTTTCCTTAGCTGGAGTTTTTTGCTCGTCCTTTTCTTCTAATTTCTCTCCTTATTGCTTTGGTCTTCATGTTTCCCCCCTTTGCAAGTTTGCTGTCTTTCCCTCCCCCTTCCCAGGCAGCCTCCTTTATCTCTAGACTCCCTTATCTCTCTCCCCAATCCGGCAAACGATCAGCAGCTTTGTTTCAACACCCACTTCCCTCTTTCAAAAAAAGAGAGCATGATCTGCTTTTTGCCCCTGGGCAATTCAACTCATTCGCTCCATAAGACGCACAGACATTTCCCCTTACTTTTTAGGAAGAAAAAAGTGCGTCCTATGGAGCAAAAAATACGGCAAGCAAGCATGAGTTGATGCAGATCACGGCAAAAATATATTCCATATATATGCTCCTGGGGTCAGGAATGAGAGGGGATTGCTTGTAGGCAGCTGCATTGTACAGAGTCAGACCACGGATCCATCAGGCAGTGGGATCCAACCTGGCCTACCTGGAGAGCAAGTGCTTTAACAAATTAGAGATGAGCTTGCAGTATCCTCAAATCTGGTTTTTTAAAAAATATTTTTTATTAACCGACCAATCAAATCAAATCAAATCACATCACATAAATTCCGAATTACAAAGCTGAATTTTTAAATTTTGTTGAGGGGACCCATATTTCAAGATCCGAAGGGGGATTCTGATCATCTTCTTGCTACTGCGTTAATGTCCAAATCAGTCCAAACAAAGTTCATAATTCTATCCAGTCTTATCTTGCTGTTTCCACATCTCATCTTGTTCATATATTTTCTCTTTTTTCTTTATGATCTCTTCTGATAATCTCCTTAAGCTGATAAACACCAATAATAATCCTGTGTGAATTTTTCCGTTCGTCCAATCCTCAAATCGAGATGGTTTCCATATATCATCGCATTCATAGATAACATCGCTCTTTCCATCATTGATCACAGAACTGTTGCTCTTAAGTCCCTCTGAGGAGTTTCACCCACAATATAAAAACAGCTATATTTTTCTATTTCTCCTCCCAGACTTACCGTAAGTCCTCCGACAGAACTTCCCAATAAGGCGACGGTATTTTTAACTGCGTCATTCCAAAGCCCTTATACATTCCACGCTCTTCTTAAAGCATGCTTTGGTTAGAAAGTTTATCTCCACACAGACATAAATCCACAGCTTAAGTCCTTCAAACGGCATTTCTGACTTGTGAGGGGGGGGGGATTCTTGTTTAATCACATAGAGGAAAGAAAGGAAAGTTTTTTTTTAAAAAAAGATATTTTATTGAAGGTTTTTAAGGTATAACAAAAAATGAAAAAATAAACATACAAAATAAAAAACAGTTAAAAACATCCATTAATTTTCAATAACAAAACTTTCTTACCCTTATTTCCCCGGACCTCCTCATACCTCCCTTCTTTGTATTCCAGTTCAATTTGCTAGTTCAGCAAATCCTTACCATTAAGCTTTTACCCATTTGTGAAACCTTATTATTTTCATATCTCTTAAAGCATTACAGCTGGAAACTACTTAGTTTCTATCCAACATCCTTCTAACCTTCATTAATTTTACAGTATTTCTGCAAGTAGTCTTTAAACTTCTTCCAGTCTTCTTTCACCGACTCTTCTCCCTGGTCTCGGATTCTGCCAGTCATTTCTGCCAGTTCCATGTAGTTGATCACCTTCATCTGCCATTCTTCCAGGGTGGGTAGATCTTGTGTCTTCCAATACTTTGCAATGAGTATTCTTGCTGCTGTTGTAGCATACATAAAAAAAGTTCTGTCCTTCTTTGGCACCAATTGGCCAACAATGCCCAGGAGAAAGTTTTACCCCCCTCCCCCATCCAGTCCTTTTGCCATACCGAGTCTTGGCAAATCTTCTCATGATTGATTCTTGTTCCTCCGACTTGTCTTGTTTATCAGAGATCTCTTCTGTTAGCAGTCTTTACTCCCCCTCCTTCCTTGAAATATGTGCATTCGCTTCCTCCTAATCGTTTCTTTTGAAGTTCTTGCAGCTAGTGGCGTGGATCAGAGACGGTGTCCAGGAGCGCCGAGATCCCACAGGAGGGCATTCTGCCTGGTGCCCCCATCCCCACAAATTCGGGGGTGGTATAGGGCACAGCAGGCAAGGGCAGCCCCCCCCCCACAATCCTGGGGGGGGGGTAGGGAGGCTATTTACTCCCATCACAGCCTCCAAATTACCTCGTGTGGGTCGGAGAGATTTTATTGTCAGCCATCTTCTGATGCGCCCCTAGTGGCCCCTCCAGTATCCTCAAATCTGGGAGAGTTGTGCACAGCTATTAACCAAATGAAAAACAACAAAGCCAGCGGACCTGATGGGATTCCTGCCAAAGTCTTCAAAGTGGGCAGAATTGAACTTACACAACAACTTCACAAGCTCATCGAAAAAAATCTGGGAGGAGATCCCAGCAGATTTAGGGATGCCAAAATTATCAAAATCTTTAGAAAAGGTGATAGAACGGATTGTGGAAACTATCGAGGCATCTCTTTATTCTCTACGGATGGCAAAATTCTTGGAAGGATCTTAGCAAACTGTCTCCTAACTATATCTGAGGACATCTTTCCTGAATCCCAAAATGGCTTTCAACCTTATGGGGACAGTGGATATGATTTTCACTGCTCAAACACCTTCAAGAAAAATGCAGAGAGCAAAACCAGCCCCTGTATATAGCGTTTATTGACCTGACTAAGGCCTTCGACACTGTCAATCATACTGCCCTGTGAAATGTAGTTTTAAAAATTGGCTGCCCAGATAAATTTGTGAATATCATTCGGCTCCTCCATGATAATATGACAGGAACAATCCATAACATATGGCTCTCAAAGTGAAAATTCACAGTGCGATTGGGTATTAAACAGGGATGTGTTATCACCTCAACTCTATTCATTATTTTCATTGCCATGATCCTACACTTCGTTGAAGGGAAACTCCACAACGGGGTAGAAATTATATATCGAACAGATGGAAAGCAGGCTGAAAGCAAAGAGTAAGGTTACCGTAACTTCCGTCACAGAGCTTCACTATGCGCTGACAACGTAGTGTGCGGACGCTCAGAGGATGACCTCCAAACCATCCTAAATATTTTCACAGAACCTTACAAAAAGCTTGGCCTGTCACTCAACATCCAAAAAAACCAAAGTGCTGCACCAACAAGAACAAAACAACCCCTCTGCAGCGCCACAAATCCAACTCAGTGGTGCAGCGTTGGAAAATGTCAATCCCTTCTACGTGGGCAGTTATCGTTCCACAAGGGCTGACACTGATGCCGAAATCCAGCAGCTTTCTTCCGATTGAGGACCGGGACGTTCACAGGGAAACCAAAATGCTTGTTTACAAAGCTATTGTACTACCAACCTTACTGTATGTACGTGAAACATGGACCACTTATAAATGCCATTTCCAATTCCTGGAAAGATTCCATCAACGGTGTCTCCTGAAAATTTTACACATCACTTGGGAAGACAGGAGAACTAATGCCAGTGTCCTGGAAGAAGCAAAGATCACCAGTGTGGAAGCGATGATTCTTCAACATCAACTTCGTTGGACTGGCCATGTTGTGCGGATGCCTGATGATCGCCTTCCAAAGCAACTACTCTATTACGAACTTAAAAATGGAAAGCGTAATGCTGGTGGCCAACAAAAGAGGTTCAAAGACTCTCTCAAGGCAAATCTTTAAAAATGTATAAACACTGACAACTGGGGAACACTGGCCTGCGAGCGCTCCAGTTGGAAAGCAGCCTTTCCCAAAGGGGTCCTGGGCTTGGAAGGCGCTCGAACTCAGGACGCAAGGGAGAAACATGCTAAGAGGAAGCACACTTGGCAAATCCGGAGGGGAGCCCCAAGCCATCCTCTGGCCAGGGACCCCCTAAAACTCCGCATGGGCGCCTGAGGGAATTACCGTACTTTTCCGTGTATAAGATTGGGGGGGGGGGTTTTGCTTTAAAATAAGGTTCAAAATCTGGGGGTGTCTTATACACGGATAGTGCCTATGCCCATTTTCTAAATTTGGGGTCCCCAAAAGTAGGGGGGGCGTCTTATACACGGAAAAATCCAGTACATGAATTAATGGATTTCAGACTGTGGCTGTTTAGGAGGCCTCCGGATATGAGGGCCTGGCCTTCTTTTCCCCAAACTGCCACACACACACAACACACCTCACCATCAAGAGCATATAAATGTTAGGAAATAAATAAGTTGCCCCTGAGGAAGGACAAGAAGAACCTTTGGAATCCCCATTACGGAAAGAAAATCCTCCTGAGGGAGCAAGGGATGGTCTCCTCCATTGCCTGAGGAGAGAGGGGGAGGGGCGGCTCTTCTGGCACTTTCTGAGGGGAAGAAAAAGGCGGGAAAAGGCCTCAGGCGGAGGGAGGAGGGAGGGAGGGAGGCCGGCTCCTCCTTGGCCTCTGCTCCGTCTTCTGAGGAGGAAAAGGGTCCCCGTTCTGAGGAAAGAGTCTCATTTCGGAGGAGGAAAAGCATCTCCTCAGGAACAACCCCTTCATTTTATTCATTTATAACTATACACCGCTTGATTGCCAAAAAACCCCCCAAGACCCCTCGAAGCAGTTTACAAAGGAGAAAGCAGTAAAACAGAGATTCACAAGTGTACTTCGGAACATACAAAAGTTGAAATGCTGAAATAGATTAAGATTTCCTCAGCTTCCAGTCCTGGCGCTCCTTGGGTTCCTCTTGCCCAGACGCCTCAAGCCCCTCAGATGGACGCTGGGGAAGGAGGACCTGAAGCTTTCCTGGAGTGAAACTCTGAGCAACCCCTCGGCGTATTAGTATTACGATTTTGATTATTCTATATTTATTGTATAGCCTGCTTTTCCCTCTGGTGATCAACAAAAGAGGACTAAAGATTCTCTCAAGGCAAATGTAAAAAAAATGCAGTATAAACACCGACAACTGGGAAACATTGGCCTGCGAGGGCTCCAGTTGGAGAGCAGCCTTGACCAAAGGTGTTGTGGGCGTTGAAGACACTCGAACTCAGGACGCAAGGGAGAAATGAGTGATCGCCAAAGAAGAAGAAAGACAGCCCAGGAATGTGAGGGGATTTCTCATAGGCAGAGTCAGACCACGGATCCCTGCGGCAGTGGGTCTCTCCCCACGGAGCCAAGCCCCTTTCCCCTCAACGAAGAGGTTGACTTTGTGTGTGGAGAAAAAGGCGAATTCCATGCTAGGGATCATTAGGAAATGAGCTGGAAATAAAACGGCTGATATCGCAATGTTAATGCAAATCTGTGTGAGGACTCCAGGTTACAAGAAAGGAGACTCAACTTCAGGAAGAACTTTCTGGCGGCAAGAGCTGCTTGACAGTGAAATGGGCTCCCTCAGGAGGTGGCGGACTCTCCTTCCTTGGAGGTCCTCAAGCAGAGCTTGCATTGCAGGGGGTTGGGATGGATGACCCTCAGGGTCCCCTTCCAGCTCTCCAGTGCTGTGAACTCACTGGAAGTCCCTGTCCTCCCCTGTGGACCTTAGAGGTGGGGTCACCGTTCCGTGTGGGGCCAGGGAAGGAGTGTAACGGAGACCCCAAGTGTGCATTATGTGGGGTGGGATTCGGATGTCCAGTTTCTATTCTGGGATGTCCTCCCAGCAGCTGCTCAACTATTAAAAGAACCCAGGTCAAAAATAAACCAGCTGGCTGTGTGTGATATGGGGAGACGGGGGGGGGGAGTGTGTACTGGGGGGGTGGTGGAATCATTTGCTCTGACCCATTAGGTATCCTGATGCACTGGCAGGTGGGGCGAGGGCATATGTGTGCCCCCTTTAGCGGAGGGCAGAATCAGCCCTTCTGTGGCTGCTGGGGAGGCAACGCTGGTCTGGTTCCTAGAGTTTTTTGGGGGGGGCATTGCACATAAAATGGACACTTGTTCCCCCTTCTCCCAGCAGGGCCAAGGGGGGGGGGGCAGGACACAGAGCAAAATAGCCCTGTATTCCTGCCAGGATGAAGCCAGGTTTGCAATGACAGCCTTTTTTGCATTTGGGTGTTGATCTGCTGCAGCAGAATGTCTCTGTCGTGGCTTTTTACTGCGGGGGGGGGGGGGACGACAGGAGATGGGGGGGTCAGTCTCCCTGACAGTGCCATCTGCATCACTCGTCATGCGCCTGTCAGGAAACACTCCGGCCGGAACTAATGCGTCCCCTGCCCAAGGATTAGCAAGTGGAAACTGAAACCCCGTCATCCGAGTGCCAGGGCTCACGCTGGCAGTCGCCCCCCCCCCATCACTCCTGCAGTTCAGCAGGGAAGGAGACACTTCCCTCCCTCCCCTCCTGTGACTCCCACCCCAAAGTCGAAACAGGAGCTGGAATCAGGGGCAGCTGGAGGCCCCTCACCCTGTCTGTGCCCCAGAGAGAGCTCCCCGCCTGCTTTTCGGAGAAAGGTGCCTCCTGTCTCGGCTGCCAGTCAGACACTGAATAATTGAACGGCAGCATCGAAAGGGACCCCAAGGGTCATCTAGCCCTACCCCCTGCTTCCATCTTTCTTTTCCTCCCCTCCTCCCCATTTCCCTGCCTTTTTTGAGTAGGGGGCTGCTGCCCCCTGCCCGTAACACTTTATTGAGGACTGCAGCCTTGACCTCTGCCGCCCTCAAGCCTTCCAGGTGCTATGGATTATGACACACAGACACACCCCAAGTGTCCCCAGGCTGGCTAGAGATGGTGGGAGTTGCAGCCCCCCAGCAGCATCGGGAGGGTGCCACCTGTTGATGTGGCCCCCCCAAAGGAATTTGGCAGAAGTCGGCTCCTTCCTCTCGCCCCTCTCACCTGCCTCGTCTCTCCGGGCTCTGCTGCTTCTGTTTGTCTTCCCCAAACCTCATTGTCACACCTCCCTGGCCTGCTCTCCTTTGTTGCTCCTCTCATCACGTTGCCTCCTTCTAATCCCGTCCTCCAGAAGTGCCTGCAGCCCCTCCCTGTTTTGTGTCATCTGCAGACTTGATAAGTAAATAAACAGCGGAAGTGGGGGAGCGGGGCAACCAAGATTACCACCCATGTCTTGGGCCCCTTGCCAAAGAGAGAAGAAGGGCCTTCTCACTGAGTGGCAACAGCACATGCCTTGCGGGCTGAAGGTCTCTGGCGCAACCCCTGGCGCTGGCTGGGCCCGGGGTGGGGGGCCCACTGCCTCCCAGGAAGCTGCACTTGGAGGCTGCATGCCAAGGACGTGGGGCATGCAGAAACGGGTGCATTTCCATAGTTCTGTAATCCTGGGGAACCTGCGTCTTGTGGGCTCCATGCGCCCTTCAGCCCAATGCCACGTGTAGCTTGCAGGGATGGGGTGGCAGAGAGACAGACAGGCGGGTGGTCCTTAGAGCAGGCGCTGAGCAACTCAGCTGCCACTTGCAGGGGTCTCAGCTGGCTTCCCCCGAGCCTTTGCTAAGAATATAATAAAATGCTCCCGGGGACTAGAGTAGCTGCTTCTGAAACGTGTCATTCTCACCTCCCAATAGTCATGGCTTAAAAATGTCAGGTTTTAGGGCATGGGTAGGCAAACTAAGGCCCGGGGGCCGGATGCGGCCCAATCGCCTTCTCAATCTGGCCTGGGAATCAGCGTGTTTTTACGTGAGTAGAATGTGTCCTTTTATTTAAAATGCATCTCTGGGTTATTTATGGGGCATAGGAATTCGTTAATTTTCCCACCCCCCAAATATAGTCCGGCCCCCCACAAGGTCTGAGGGACAGTGGACCGGCCCCTTGCTGAAAAATTTGCTGACCCCGGTTTTAGGGTCACTGCTCCCTCTTGATACCCCCACAACTCCCTTCGTGTACCTTATCCAGCTCTGCCCACCAAAAGGAAGCGATCCAAAGAGGTGATATTTGTGGTTTGCTCTTGGAAGCCTTTACTAGAGGCTTATCCTTGGCTGGGCTCAAGAAGAGCATCTTCCGGCATGCAGAGCTCTCTGAGTCTTTGCAAAGGAGCCCCTCTCAACTTCCCTGGCTAGCAAAAGCTGAGTACGTGGTTCAGAATTTGGAGCCTGGCTTCTCCCCTGCAACTCTGCTTCTGTCCTACACACTACTGCAGATGATACAATAGCAGGAGGGGCTGCAAACTCTGGGGAGGACAGGATGAGATCAGGAGCAGCAGGGGAAGACAAGGTGCTCATGGCACCTTCAGAAATAAGGGCCAGAAGCTGGTCTTGGCACAGCTCCGGGCACATGGCCCTCGCTGATGCGCTCCCTGCACTGTGAGACGTGGTCGCATGTTGGGGGCCTCCAGTGGAAAGAGAGTCAACTGTTGACCATCAGCAATTCTACGAGTCAGTGATAATGATTTCATGTATTTGTATCCCGCTTTTCTTACAAGGTGGGATTCAAGGCGGCTCTCATAATTACTGTTTGAGGTTTGTTTTTTAAGGGGTGCCTTTTCTTTTATACAACCTCCTTTGGTGACTGCTTTCATGGCGTCCCAGAGGAGGAGGGTTGTTATGTTGTCTACGTCATTGTCTTTAAAGTAGTTATGGAGGGTTTTCGAGAGACTCTTGATAATTGGTTTGTGGTCAGTATGGGGCTAAAGGGCCACAATGGGGTATGTGTGTTTGTGTTTGAAAGAAACTGGGTCTGTGGGATCCTGATACAGTCAAACCTCAGTTGTCGAATGTAATCCATTCTGGAAGACCGACTTCCGAAACATTCGACAACCAAGGATCAAAGGGTGATCGGCAAAGTCAATAGAGGGAAAAGGGGGGGGAGGGACTCCCAGAAGCCATTTGGCTTTCAAAAACCGGAGCAGTTACTTCTGGGTTTTCAGTGTGTTCGGGAGCTGAAACGTTCCAAAGCAGAGGTGTTCAGGAGCCGAGGTTTGACTGTATTGCCAATGTTTTTTTTCTTTTCCAAATGGGGGATCAAAGTTGTGAAAACAAGGTACCGTATTTTTTGCTCCATAAGACACACTTTTTTCTTCCTAAAAAGTAAGGGGAAACGTCTGTGCGTTTTATGGAGCGAATGCGTGGTCCCTGGAGCCGAATTGCCCAGGGCCAAAAAGCAGATCATGCTCTTTTTTTTGAAAGAAAAAAGCTTTATTGAAAAAAAGCTGCTAATTGGCAAGCGATTGGGGAGGGAGATAGAATCATAGAATCATAGAATCCTAGAGTTGGAATAGACCCCAAGGGCCATCGAGTCCAACCCCCTGCCAAGCAGGAAACACCATCAGAGCACTCCTGACATATGGTTGTCAAGCCTCTGCTTAAAGACCTCCTTGGCAGCAAATTCCACTGTCGAACAGATAAGTGATGCCAGCAATAAAGGAGGCTGCCTGGGAGGGGGAGGTAAAGACAGCGAACTTGCAAGGAGAGGAGACAGGAAGACTAAAGCAATGAGGAATTAAAAATAGGAATTAAAATACATCAAAGCACATTTAGAGCCAGCAATTAACAGTGCAGTGCACCTTAGTTTCCAAAGAAAATGAAGGAGGGAGCCAGTCTGGTCTTTCTTGGGAGGGAATGCCGCCATCTGGGAGCAGACAGTAAAGGCTCTTGCTGTCTCCTTCCACCACTAGCCGTGACTCTGATGTTGGTGGGACCAACAGAAGGTGTTCCCTAAGGGTCTTAGCACCCAGGGCAGGTTCATAAAGGGAGACAGGCTCTTCCAAGCCGCATGGCCCCAAGGAGTGTGTTGCTTCCATTTGATTCTCACTGGAATTCCCGGGCAAATGCCTCCTTGTCCCTAGTGGCTGTTCTCTGATGGGTTCCATTTTGGCCACACACCACCTCTGAGCCACATTAAGGACACCCGGTGTTCAGGATGAGGCCTTCTTGGGCCCTGTCTCAAACGTCTGCAGCTCCTCCCTCGCTGGGACCTCACCAAAGCCCCAGCATCAAAAGGCAATAGGGGGGAAATGATCCGACTTTGGAGCATGGATGTGTGTTTGTGAAATGTGGGAAGGGAGCTGGGATGTGAATGCTCAAGGCTTGCGCCTTCCCTTCATTCCTTTAGTTTCATAAGTGTTTGCTGGCATTCTTGACAAGGCTGGAATTTTTAGAATTGGGTGCGTGAAAGAGGCCCTTTCATGTGTGGGTTGGACGGAATCTGGGAGATGGAGGACAGATCAAAGGAAGGGCCTTCTCTCTGAAGCATGTCATGAAAATGATGGAATTCCAGAAGATCAGAGGACTGCAGGGTTGGAAGGGACCCCGAGGGTCATCTAGCCCAACCCCCTGCAATGCAGGAATCCCAGCTAAACAATTTCCGATCAACGACCATCTGACCTTTGCTTAAGAAATTCTGATGAAGGAGAAAGTCCAGCACCTTCCCAAGGCGTCTGTTCCGCCATCAAATTGCTCTTGCTGTCGGAAAGTTCTTCCTAATATAGTGTTGTCTGCCAATTTAAGAGCGGATGGGGGAAATTCATGGAGGGAAGGGCTATTAGCCATCATGGCTATGTACTGCCTCCCGTCTTGGGGGCACCATGCCCCAAATTTCACTTGCTTATGGGGCCCCAGCCAAAGATGGCTCCTGCGTTGTCTTGGGACATCTCCTTCAGCCGCTGTGAGGACCGAACGCTGGACTCGATGGGTCCCTTTTGGTCTGATCCAACAGGCTCTTCTTATGTTCCTGTGGAAGCTCCAGGTCCAGAGGCAGTTTGTCTAGATTCCCACTGTTTGTCTAGATTCCTACCTCCTTTGGCCTGATCCAGCTCTGCTTACGGTCTTTCTTACAACCAAGGCAGTGTTTCAGTCACTTTGAGATTGACAGAAAGCCACCCATCCACTTGTCTTCCAGAGAACACCCTAACTAGGTGGATCCTCTTATATTAGCTTGCTCCAGGCAATGAACTCCTACAGAGTTTAGCTTTGGAAACGTAACCTGCCTACGGAGCATGGAGTGGGGGCTGGCTCCTGTTCCTTGAGGGCAAAGCGCTCTGCACATGCCCAGAGGCAGCCTGGCATTGCTATACATATTCCAGACATTGAGATTCTGGACCGAATCCCTGGAGCGTCTCCATCTCCGCCCTGGCTAAGAGTGGAAGAGGAAGGGCTTTCTGTAAACACAACGGGGAAATCCTCTCTCTCCGGGGGTGGGGGCAAACAGGAAAGAGACTCTGCCTGTCCCTGCGGAAGTTGTGCTACTGCAAGAGGGGTCAAGCTCAAGGGTGGGAGGTGTTTACTTCCTACGCAAGGCACAGGATCACATACCCTCCAAGTTTCCTGACTTTCCAGGAACAGTCCCAGAATGACAGAAGTCATCCCGGTTACGGATTTGGTCCTGGAATGTCCCTTTCCCCCTCCCCTCCCTCCCTCATCTCAGAGGACAATTGGAAGTGGTGTGTAGATGCAAAAACAGAGTCCTGTTTGAACTGAAAATAAAATTCCTGCACCAGATTAAAAAAATAGTGAAGCTGGCATATGAAGCCTTTCCTATAATTTTGAAGGAAAATGTTGCCAACCTGCCTTAAATTCTTTAATTGTGATGCTTCGGCAGACAGCCACTTCTTATGTTCTTTTAGAAGAGATGAATTGTATGGTTTTCTTTCCGACATGAAAAGAGAATTGTTTGGTCAGGTAAAAGAAGACGTTCATAAGGCAGCTTCTCAAATTTGTAAAAATAATAACTTACTTGCAGAGGCTGTGAGACAATTAAAAGAGGCGAATACACAAACCACCAAGGTGGAAATGGAGAGACGAGGTTCGAGGAAAATACAAGGAAAAGTAAGAGGAGTACAAGACAAAAATGGTATTATATGTGAAAAGATTTGGGCGGCTTTGACCGTGATAGACAAGAAGCCGGAAGGGAGGACAAAATGCACAAGAGGTTACTATTTCTGGTGGCAATGTATAATTTTTTTTAAAGGCCTGGGAAAAGACGTATAAAGATTTGAAGAGTATGTGGGAAATGATTAATGTTTAAACAGAATCAAAGTGATGATATTGAGATGTACAGGACTCCATGGACCGGTTGAGCGCAAGACTTTGTTCCTGTACTTGAGAATCTCAGGCCAAGACCAGCCAGTTCCTACCTAAGGAAGAGCAAAGAGGATGAAGATGTACTACTGAATAAACTATTGAACTATGCAGGACAATTTAGTTAAAGGACTTTGAGTTTTAAAAAGGGGCAAATGTTCAAAGAATATCTATTCAGCTTGTGTTTAGACATTGACATTAGCATAACTTTTAAAAATAACTTGTAATAAAATGAAGGTGGTTTTAAAATTGGATTCTTAAGAATATAAGGTTCCACGGATGTGTATAGATAAGCTTAATGTAATGGAAGCAAGAAGTGGAGGGGAGGGAAGTCTGCTAAAAAGAATATGGTTTTTAAAACTTGCATATGATCTTTTTTCTTTGTGTTTTGTATTGTTTTTATTTTTGGAAAACTATAAACAAATGTTACTAGAAAAAAAGCAAAAAGGAACCAGCCACTTCTTAGGAAACACAGGCACTGTTTATTCTGTTATTGTAAATTGAGCCTGATGCTGCAATCCTCTGCATTTTTACTTAGAAGTAAGTCCCACTGAGTTCATTAGGATTTACTGTCTGGTATGTTTATTACTGGGAGAAAAGTGATGACAAACCTAGACAGCATCTTAAAAAGCAGACATCATCTTGCTGACAAAGGTCCGTAAAGTTCAAGCTATGGTCTTCCCAGTAGTGATGTGTGGAAGTGAGAGCTGGACCATAAAGAAGACTGATCGCCAAAGAATTGATGCTTTTGAATTATGGTGCTGGAGGAGACTCTTGAGAGTCCCATGGACTGCAAGAAGATCAAACCTCTCCATTCTGAAGGAAATCAGCCCTGAGTGCTCACTGGAAGGACAGATCCTGAAGCTGAGGCTCCAAGACTTTGGCCACCTCATGAGAAGAGAAGACTTCCTGGAAAAGACCCTGATGTTGGGAAAGATGGAGGGGGTACAAGGAGAAGGGGACGACAGAGGATGAGATGGTGGGACAGTGTTCTTGAAGCTACCAGCATGAGGGAGGCAGTGGAAGACAGGAGTGCCTGGCATGCTCTGGTCCAGGGGGTCACGAAGAGGCGGACATGACTAAACGTTTATTACTATTACTAAAAAAATGTTCAGTAGCATCTTAGAGACCAACTAAGTTTGTTCTGGTATGAGCTTTCATGTGCATGCACACTTCTTCAGAAACACTGAAACAGAAGTCACCAAGTGAGAGGGTGGGGTGGGGTTTTCCTCAGAAGGGTAGTAGGAGATGGGTGATTGACTCAATGGGTATGGTAAACCTGTTGAGGACTGTTAACGACTGCAATTAGCCCTACAGGAAAAAGCAAGGGATGGTATGTTTTTGTTGTTTAGTCGTGTCTGCCTCTTCGTGACCCACTGGACCAGAGCACGCCAGGCCCTCCTGTCTTCCACTGCCTCCCGCAGTTTGGTCAGACTCATGCTGGTAGCTTCGAGAACACTGTCCCACCATCTCGTCCTCTGCCGTCCCCTTCTCCTTGTGCCCTCAATCTTCTGAGTCTTTTCCAGGGAGTCTTCTTTTCTCATGAGGTGGCCAAAGTCTTGGAGCCTCAGCTTCAGGATCTGTCCTTCCAGTGAGCACTCAGGGCTGATTTCCTTAAGAATGGATACGTTTGATCTTCAAGGGATGGTATGCATATGACCAAAAATAGCTTTAGCATATGTAAAAAGACAAGAATTCAATATCTCTATTCAGACCAGGTCTCTCCATGGTTTTCAGTTTGGTAATATGTTGCAATTCAGCAACTTCTCTTTCAAGTCTATTTTACTACTTCAGTGGTACCTTGGGTTACATACGCTTCAGGTTACAGACTCCGCTAACCCAGAAATAGTGCTTCAGGTTAAGAACTTTGCTTCAGGATAAGAACAGAAATTGTGCTCCTGCGGCACAGCAGCAGCAGGAGGCCCCATTAGCTAAAGTGGTCTTCAGGTTAAGAACAGTTTCAGGTTAAGTAAGGACCTCCGGAACGAATTAAGTACTTAACCTGAGGTACCACTGTACTACCAATATTATTTCACCTTTTTCCCTGACAGGAACTCAAGGCAGCTTACCACCAACATTTTATTTCTTTCCATTTATCTGTGGAAAGTGTTGCACACAATGCCTCGCACATTTTTCCCCTACAACGATCCTGCGAGGTAGGTGAGGTGGAGAGGTTGCACTTGGCTCAAGGTGACCGACGTCTGTGTGCGCATGACATCTATGTGTGCAATGAGATCAAACGCAGGAGAAGCTTCCGGATGTGGAATAGGATGTCCCTATTTTCATCGGGGAAATGTTGGAGGGGGTGGGATCAGGCCACCGCTGGGGGGTGGGAGACTGAGTCTGCATGTCTGGCTGGGGGTGGCAAGTCTGGTGAGTGTTTAGATGCTCCTGGGTGGGGGAGCACATGCCTCCCCCTCCCCACCACTGTGGCTCCTTCCAAGCATTTGGGAGAGGGGCAGATTTAGCCTGGATGCTTCTGGGACACCCAGCGCCCCCCCCAGCCTGGCCAGGCTTTTAATAGCTCTCCCCTCCCCCTCCTTCCTCCCTTTGATTCCCGCAGCTGCTCTGTTTGCAAACAAGGGGGAGGTGGCCATAGAGACAGCCTTGATGTGACCGGGGGGGGGGTGCGCCCGGCCGGACCCCCTCACCTCCTGCAGCAGCCAAGTGCAGCTGAGCGCATTAAGGGCCGCATCTGGCTCCGGATGAGCGCCTGGCTGGATTGCGACCCACCCGCTGCTCCTCACAGCGCCCCCCCCCCCGCGTGGATGCGCAGGCGCACAGGCAGAGGACTCCCTTCGCTCCTTCTCTTTGCACCAACGGAGGTTCCCAGGCCCCCACCTCCGCCGGATCTCCCGACAGCCTCACCCCACCTGGGAGAAGCCAGGATTCCGCCCCCCCGCTAATGATTTTCCATCAGAAGATGCCCCTCCCCTGCATATCCAGCTCCGCGCTCTACATCTTTGTAGGGGTGCGCACTCTTCACACTCTCAGAGGTGTTTCCTCCAAGCATGAGCCCCCCCCACCGAACGAAACATTCTGGCCTTGCTCAGCCCCCCCCCCGCCTCCCCGGTTGGGAAAACCCCCAGGCAGGACGTCCTCGGTAGCCCCCACAAACACAGGCCAGGTGCTGAGGAAGGGGCGATGGAGAAAGAGGGGTAGAGAACTGGGGGGCGGCGCTGGGGGGGGGGCGGACAAGGAACAGGGAAGTGGTGGTCGGGGTAGGGGTAGGAGATGACTCGGGAAAGATGGGGCCGGAGCCGGAGGGAGCTGCGCCTTCGAGGACGGCGTGGGGGGGACTTTGGAAAACAGCGGCCCGGGAGGGAGAGTCAGAACCTCGCCGCCCCCCCGGCACGCGCCAGCCTGTCACGGGCGCCCCGACCTCCACCTGGGGGGAGGGGTGCGGTAATTTCCCAGGCCTGCCCCCCCCCATCCATTTTCCAGCCCGGCCTGAGATCTGGGAGCCTTTTTTTGCGGAAGAGAGAGATGACCAGATTTGGGGAAAGACGATTTGTGGGGGGGTGGAGAAGGGATGGTGGGGCGTCTGCGTCAGAGGCGCCCAGGCCGAGGAGGGAGCCCTTTGGGGGTGTCCTTCGCTCCACTGACCCCCTCCCTCCGGGGAGCCTCCCCCACGGGCGGGGGGAGCAGCTGCCCCTTACCTGGGCCGAAGAGGAGGAGGAGGACGAGGGCGCCGCTGTTTCTGGCTCCGCTGCCTCTGCCGACTCCGGGCTGGCGGGGGCGAGAGGAGCAGCGGCAGCAGCAGCAGCAGAGGCGCCCCCCCAGCCCCGCCCGGCTGGCCCAGCCTCCCCACCCCGCCGGGCGGCGGCCAGAGGCGGCAGATCTCGCGAGCCTCGCCCCCCCCCCGCCAGCCCAGGGCTCCCCGTGGAGGAGGAGGGGGCAGCCGCTAAGCCGGGCGCTCCCAGGCTGGGGAAGGGGCAGAAGTCCAGGGGCCCCTCGGAGACGCCCCCTCTATTTTCCTCCCGCCCCCTCCAGCCAAGCAGGCGGGGCTTCAGGCGCGTCCCCGCCTGGCACGTGCCGAGCAAGTTGCGGGTCCTCCCCGTCGGGGATCGGAGTGCGGGGACCCTCAGGCGCCGCTTCCGACGGGAGACCCCCGGCCGGCCAGCGCCCGAAAGGTGCGCAACGCCCGCCTTCTGGAGCTTCGCCCGAGGCCCCCAGCCCCCCCAAAATCCCCCTCTTCTGTAGGTCTCAGAATTGGGACCACCCGTTTAGCCTTGGGTTCCTTGGAGGGGAAACACCGACCTTCTCCCACCCCGGGAAAAGTTCCCGGGGCGGATTGCAAAGGATGCCTCGCGGTGGTTTTGTTTTACAAAGACGGCACGTGCGAACCCCCTGGACCCTGACGGCGAACCCCGAGAACCCGGGACTCGCCGGCCTCTTTGGGAAGCCAATTCCGCCAAGTGCGCCACAAGCCCCGAGGGTCCGGTCCGGAGGGGAGGGGGCGGACGCTTCCTCGCAGGGATGGGGCCCGATTTTTATCCCCGACAGCCGGGGCACTCCAAATCCCGCCCAGCCCCGCACCCCAATTCTCCTTCTAACGACCTCAGACACCCCCTCGGCCCCCTCCCTCGGCAAGGCCTTCCTCGCGCCAGCTCCGGGGGAGGAGGACGAGCGTGCCCCTGAGCGCGTGCAAAGCGCCTTCCGGCCACCAGCCTGGAGCCCCGCATCCAGATATCTCCCGCCCCCCCCCTCTACTCAGGAAAGAACCCAGGAGTTCCGGCTCTGTCTCTCCAGCACCTCCGCCGGGTGGACAGCGCTGCGCTGACGTCACTCCCCCTCCCCCCCGCAAGCCGGGCCTGGCCCGGGCCTGGCCGGGATCCCCTTCGCGGAGAGGAGCGCTGCCCCGCCAAGGGCCGGGAGGCGGCAGAGATGGACCCCCCCCGGGGGTATTTTTGGCCGGCGATGCCTGGAATCCGGCAGGAGGGAGGGAGAAAGATCCGGTTACGGGGAGGCGCGGGGCTTGCAGAGCGGGCTCGCGCGGCCGGCACGTGCACGCGCGCAAACAACCACCACGTCTCTCCCCCCCCCGCCCCCATCCAGCCAGTTCACACGTCCCAGGGGACTGAATCTGCAAACAGTACCCCTGACGGCCAGCAGGTGGCAGCAGCGCGTCGGCCCCCCCCTCCCGGGGCGCCGGCAGCGTCCACACGAGCAGACCCTCTTTGGGGAGGTGACGCTAAGGCCGAGTTCACACGATGCCTCTGAAGCACATACTCCCGCCCCAAGACTTTGCCTCCGTGTGGCGCTGTGACTCCGGCCGCATTCACAGGTGAGGCGTGTAATAAGCAGAGTTCTGCAGCTCCGTTACAGGGTGAGCTCTCTGGCCAGATCTGGGGGTGCTGGTCCACCGGGGGCTCCCTAGCGCAGGTGGTCAATGCCCCCTTTGAGATGTGAAAGTGGCCTGTCTGGATCCCACCAAGAAGAGGGAGAGGAGGAGGCCGGATCAGCACCCGTTGTAAAAATGAGGAGGGGGTTTTGAGTGGGCTGCACCACTTTGCACATCACCTTGGCCCAGGGCGGAGGGAGATCTCTTGGTCTTCAGCTGGGACACTCCCACTCCCAGCTCACTCAAGAGTCAGGGAAATAAAGAAGTACAAAATAATCACAGCACCGCCAATTGTTTGTGGGTGTCTTTGGCGCCCTCAAGTCCCTCTTGCAGGTTAGTCTGAGCATCTTTGCAAAGGCCTTTGGGGCAGGGAGGGGAATGTGGCTTTGGCTTGCTTTGAGAGCTCAGGGGAAATGAAGAGGCAAAGGCTGTTTGCGCCCCCCCCCCCATTTTGGAGTCAGGGAGGGGGCCCTTTTCCTGACTGGGCCACACTGGGTGAAGCTCAGGAGCAGCTGAATGTGGGGATTTAATGCGGAGTGTCTCTGGAAGTCTTAAGGCAGCCGGAAGGATTCAGCTCATGCGCAGAGGTCCGAAGTGGCAACGAGGAATCTCTAGGCTGCGAAAACACTTGTTCAGGCTTGTTTTAGAAGAGAAGCCTTTGTTGCTTCCTTGCTTACAGAATCATAGAATTGTAGTCGGTCGGGAGCCAGAGGGTCATCTAGCCCAACCCTCTTGGTGATTGGACACAACCCCAAGGCTGTGTACTCACAGTGCATTTAAGGCGCATTCTTTCTCTCCTCAAATAATTCCGGGCCCTGTGCTTTCCCCCATGACAATTCCCACAGCTGCCCCTAACGAACTACAGCACCCAGAACTCTCTGACGGGGGAGAGAAATGTGCTTTAAGAAAAGCATGGTGTTCACACACTGTTCCTGAGACCATGCGCAGAGTGCACCAACACAAGTTGTCAGGAGGAGTCTCTCCCATTGAGATTGGGGGGCAGGGAGGCTGCTGAGCCCCAGCACCCACCTGGAAGTGAAGCAGGGGCTGTGTGCCTCAGTTTCCCCAGGTGGCCACAGGGGGATTATTCTCACCTCCTTCCTTTCTTGCCTTGAGAAGGAAGTAAAGCTCTCCCTATTTGCCTTGGCTGTGTGCGAAGCCGTGAGGGAGCAGCTCTCCTCTCAGATGGATTCTCAGTGTTTACCTCACATAGTTTGGCGCTGAGGCACGGCCCGCAAGTTAAGCCTCAGCTCAAAGGTAGCCCCTCTCTGGCTAGCGCAAGCCAATTCTGATCAACACAGCGCAGCATTGTGCGATAGGTTTCGCCAGAAAGAGGAAACGGGAAGTTTTTAAATCTGAATTTCGGTGGAAAATATTTGTGACGTGGGAGGAGAGGGCCTTGCTGAGAGCCGAGAAGAAGTGAAGCGGGGCAGAGACAGAGACCCAGGCCAAGCCAGGATTAGTTGGGAATGAGGAGTGGCTGCTGCAAGGAGGGAGATGGCAAACCTGGAGGGTTGAAGTTTTGCATGAGAGTGCACTAAAATTGTCTGCTGTTAGGTTTGCAAGAGCCCCCAGCGGGCTTAATTTAAAATTTGCACACCACTAGGGATAGTTTAAAAAGCCTCAAAGTGGTTTACACAAAAGATAAAGCAATCAAATCGACGGTTCCAAAAGTTGAAATGGCAAGAGACTAAACACAGATTAAGATTCACACCAGATTTCTAAACCTCTGGACAGGCTTGTCTAAACAGTAATGTTTTTAGCAGGTGCCAAAAAGAGTGCAGGGAAGGTGTCTGCCTGGTGCCATGAGGCAGGGAGTTCCAAAGGCATTCTTACAAATGCAGAAAACAAGCGTTCTGTGGCACCTGCAGCAGTGCCCATTCTGCCAATTTCTCCACCAATTCAAGGAGCAACACAAAACCCCAGGACTTGACACCTGGAGCATGCAGGGGCATTCAACGGTTGTTTGGAGAGGTCACTCCCTGGGGTTCGCATGGAGAAGCCGTTTTCAACACACAGCTGCACTGAGGCAGCACCCAGTGCTGAAATTTTGTGCCCCTAACAATTTTGCGCCTCAGGCAACCACCCATCGCCACCACAGCGCTATGCCACTGTTCTGTTGTGTAAACCATCCCATTATTACTTCCATCAAAACTTATTTCCAGTGCTGAATTTATCTTAATGCTGCCCTACACAATCCCCCCCATATATTCAATAAACATTCCCAATCTTCTTTAAACGAATGTTCTTCTTGTTCTCTTATTCTATATGTTAGGTCCGCAAGCTGCGCATATTCAATCAGCTTATTTTGCCATTCTTCTTGGATTGGGACCTCGCTTGTTTTCCATTTTTGGGCGAACGAAACACGGGCTGCCATAGTGACATACATAAATAATCTTTTTTCACACCTTTCCATCTGAATTATCCCCATCTGGTTTTTAAAGAAAAGTACTTTTAAACATTTTTTTTCAATTCATTATAAATTATTTCCCAGTACTCTTTCACCTTTTTACAGGTCCACTACCTATGAAAGAACGTGCCCTCGACCTCTTTGCATCTCCAGCACTTAAATGATTCAGTCTTAGACATCTTAGCATGTCTACTCGCACTTAAATACCACCTATAAATCATTTTCAAGTAGTTTTCCTTCAGGAAATAACATGCTGTAAACTTTAGATCGCTCCTCCAGAGTTTTCCCTAGAGGTTAAAATCTATATCGTTGCATTTTTCTAAGACGCCCCCATTTTGGGGGACTCAGATTTTAAAAAATGGGGGAGGGAGATGTATCCGTGTATAAGACGCCCCCTAATTTTTGACTTTATTTTTTAGGGGGGAAATCTAGTCTTATACGGTATGTCCTCTATCTATTGCCCAGTGTGTCATAGAGGCTTTGACAAGCTCGTCTTTTGTTTCCCAGTCTAATAACAAATTTAGGCACCAGGTGGGCAAAAGCTGCTCCCTGCCCTCCACTGCTCCTTGCCAGCTTCCCAGCCCCACAAGAGCCCAGGTGAGGGCCATCCAGTTCTTTCTGCCAGTCATGCCATGTCAGCAGCAGGAGGGAGAGGAGGCAAACACATATGCCCACACTCCCCCCCCCCTGTGCGTGCCAGTTGCTACTGGCTCAGAGGGAAAGGGCCAGACCCGGAGGTCACAGGATGACTCAGCGGCACCGTTAGGAAGCCAAAGTGCTGACCTCACTCACTCAGTGCCACTCCCTGCCAGGAGTCCTGGCTGGCACCCTGCCCTGTGAGGCCTGAGGCCCACTGCCAAGCCTGCCCTCCACCTCTTCCTCTGCACTAATTGCCCCCTCCCAACTCAATCACTCCATTGTGGCTCTCAGGGACCCAGGAGTCCTGTCCCCTTTCCAAACTCCTGAATGCCGCCCCTCCCTTACTTTAACAATGGAGAAAGAGTCTCCTTTGCGCCCTAACTCACAACCTGGATCAATTTAAGGGCAGGTCCCTTCCCGACTCTGGCTATTGTTCACCCCAAATGTCCTGCCCTTGGGGGGTGGGGTGGACCGGCCTGCTGTGTGTCCCCTCCACTCTTCCTGGAGGACTCAGGCTGCCCCCTCCCCATCTTTGTGACCCCCCCCCACCTTCTCCAGGCCAATACATACCCTCCAAAACCCCACTGATCAAAATTGGGTTGCTTGTTTTTTTGGTCCTGAGCTCTCTTGGCAACCAGCTGATTTGCATGAAAGCACGGCATCAAAAAACGAGCGTCCTTTGGTCGGCGCTCTGGCGTGAGTCAGCTTTCTTGCACCAGAGCACCAAACCAAAAAATGGGACATTCTAGGATCCAATCAAAAGCTGGGATGGCTTCTGCAATTCTGTCCCACTCAAATCGGGATGGTTGAAGGTTATGCTGCATCTTCCTCTGGGGGGAAAGTGGCCTGAGAGGAAGAGTGTGAGCACGGGAGGACGAGGCATCATGCACAGAGGTGAGTGCAGGTGTGGTATCTCAGATAAAATGGCATTCCTGCTGGGCACAAAAGGCCCACACATTGGATTGGTGGAAAGCAAGCAGTTTCATGCCTGCTGAGACCGCTGTGGCCACGATCAGGCCTTGCAAGGAGTCCCCCTTGCCACGCCCTGTGCAACCGATCTTGGCCCATCAATGTAATCTTAAATAAACAATTTGGAGCTGAAGAAAACCTGCTTAGCGTCTTATCTAGGGGTTGGGGAGGGAACTGCAGAACAGCGCTGTGCTCATATACCCAGCAGGCCTCCTGCCACCCCAAAAGGGGATCTCAGACTTCCCGTGAAGGAAGAGCTGCGCTTTCTCTCCTCTGTTATTAACCCCACCACCAACACGTCTGGTTTGGGTTGAATTTGCCCCATGGCTGAATCAAGTTTTGGCTGAATTTGCCCCGTGGCAGATTTGCCCTGCAGGTAACCTTCTACCATGCGCTGGGTCCCTGCACTTGGCACCCCTTGGGCTGTGTTGACCTAAACGAGGAGTGCTATTTATAGCCCTTGTTTTGTGGCTGCTCCTCTTAGATAAACAGCTCCTTGGAGAGGTTGGTGCTCAGAGCCCTTTCACCTGGGCAGGTAACACACCCCACCTCAGAGTAGGCAAGCAGCCAAAATGGGCACTGCCTGACGACAACCTGAATTTATCAGGAAGCGATACAGCGGAGACAAACACACTCTTGCTCCTGGTACAAGGGGAACCAACACCTGGGGTCATGCCCCAGAGCTCCAAACCCCACAGACGAGTTTTGCTTTCGTTCCAGTGCAAACAGGGCACTAGAGAGATATTTGCAATAACACCTGGACTCAAACAGAGATTGCTTTCTTTTCCTGGGGCTCCAGAAACATAATCAGATAGGATTGTGGGAGCGTAAGAGCCTGCTGGATCAGGCCAGTGGCCTATCAGGTCCAGCATCCTGTTCACACAGTGGGCCTCCAGATGCCTCAATGGGAACCCTTCAAGCAGGATTTGAGCACAAGAACTTTCCCCTCCTGTGGTTTCCAGCAATTGGTATTCAGAAGCATTGATGCCTCCAACTGTGGAAGGCAGAGCCATCACATTCACCCGGTGCTATACCAGCTGCACTGGCTCCTGGTGGAGTACAGAGTCAGGTTCAAGGTGCTGGTTTTAACCTTTAAAGCCCACGTACCTGCGGGACCGCCTCTCCTGGTATGTCCCACGGAGGACCTTACGGTCTCCAAACAAAAACATCTTGGAGGTCCTGGGCCACAGAGAAGTCAGTCTGGCCTCAACCAGAGCCAGGGCTTTTTCGGCCGTGGCCCCGATCTGGTGGAAGGCTCTGTCACAAGAGACTAGGGCTCTGCGGGACTTGACATCTTTCTGCAGGGCTTGCAAGACAGAGCTGTTCCACCAGGCCTTTGGCCAAGGCACAGTCTGACCCCCTCTCTCCTTCTGTAATCCTCATAGAACTCTAGCCCAATGATTGCCATTAATTTGATTTTGAATTGATTTTAGAATGAATTGATTTTAGAATGTATTTCAATTAATTGATTGTGATTTTATGTAAACTGTGTTACTTTTACTGTTATTAGTCGCTCTGAGCCCAGCTTCGGGATATTAATAATAATAATAATAATAATAATAATAATAATAATAATAATAATAATAATAATAATAATAATAATAAT
The DNA here is from genome assembly GCF_004329235.1 of Podarcis muralis. Taxonomy (NCBI): domain Eukaryota; kingdom Metazoa; phylum Chordata; class Lepidosauria; order Squamata; family Lacertidae; genus Podarcis; species Podarcis muralis. The sequence goes on along the minus strand of NC_041324.1, from coordinate 55,689,906 downwards.
AATAATAATAATAATTATGGCTAGATTTTGAGGTGAAGCAACCAGATTTGTACACAGTATTCCAAATGCAATCACATCATAGATGTATAGAATGGCTTTATTATATGAGCAGTTTTATTTTCAGTTCCTTTCCCAGTGATCCCAAGTGGAAATTGCCCTTTTCATGCTGGGTTGACGTCTTCATCAAGCGATCTGTTATGACTCCTGGTCTATCACCTCCAGTTCAGACCCCGTGAGAGTATATGTGAAAGGAAGATTTCTTGCATCACCAGGCATCACTTTATACTTAGAATCATAGAGTCATAGAGTTGGAAGGGACCCTGAGGATCATCTAGTCCAACCCCTGCAATGCATTTGTTTGCATTGAATTGCATTTGCCATTTTGCTGCCCACTCATCCAGTTTGGAAAGGTCCTTTGGAGGCTCTTGGCAATCTCTTTTTGTTTTAACAGTCCTGAACAATTTATTATCATCAGCAAACGTGGCCACCTCACAGCTCCCAATACGGATCCCTGGGGGACTCGACTTTCTACAGAGCTGTCCGCTTATTTCTGCTCTCTGCTTCCTACTACTTAACCAATTCCTGATCCGCAAGAGGTCCCCTAAACATCCTTGGCCCTGTATACCAGAAGAAGCATCTCCACCCCCATCGTTCAGCCTGGACACTGAGGTCCAGCTCCAAGGGCCTTCTGGCTGTTCCCTCCCTGCGAGAAGTGAGGTTACAGGGAACCAGGCAGAGGGCCTTCTCAGCAGTGGCACCTACCCTGTGGAACGCCCTCCCATCCGATGACAAGGAAATGAATAACTATCTGACTTTTAGAAGACATTTGAAGACATCTCTGTTTTGGGAAGTTTTTTAATGACTCATGTTTTAATGGATTTTTAATATCCTGTTGGAAGCCGCCCAGAGTGGCTGGGGAAACCCAGCCAGATGGGCAGGGTATAAGTAATAAATTATGATTATTACTGTTATTATCCATGTCAGCTAAGTTGACTCGACAGTCTTTGGTGCGGTACCTTATCAAAAGCTTTTTGGGAAGCCCAGGTGTACTATGTCAACTGGATCAGCTCTGTCAAGATGCTTGTTGACACTCTCGTAGAACCCTAATAGGTTCATGAGGCAGGACTTGTCCTTGCAGAAGCCATGCTGGCTTTACTTCGGAATGGGCTTATCCACACCTACCTTTTGTCCCCTGCGTTTTGAGCACAGGTCAACACTTCAAAGTGCCCTTTTACCTGCTCCTGAGCTTTCTCTGCCCTTAAAGCAAAGTGCAACCAATGACAATTGAGGTTTCCTGCAGATTGCAGTTTGCCCTGATTCAGCTGGGACACAGAGCTTTAAAGCACGGACAGTACCTAGAAAGCCCGGAGTAAAGGGAAGTGTGGACAAACCCTTATTTTGTGCCGCATTTCTAAGCACAGGTCTGGGATTTCCAGGTCTGTATCTGAGCGGGTTCTTTCCTCTCGAGATTTTACCACTGAATTGGAGGAAATGGCAATTGGGATTCCCAAAGATTGCTGTTTGCTCTGATCCAGCAGTAAAATGCAGCTGTTCCCAGGGAAAGCGTGAGAGCAAAAGTAAATAATAAAACCACTCTCTCACCCACGGAGCTGGGAATCCTGGGGCTGTGCTAGAAAGCAGGGCAGGAAATGAAGGGTGGATGAGCCCTAAGTCTTGTTCTTCTACCTGCCTGGTTATATTATCTTCAACCACCAGGATTATCTTCCAACCCACCAGGATTGCCCTTGGAAACACCTTTTCAAAAATTGGTGTTACGCAGGATACTTTCCCCTCCTCAGGTGTGGAGGCTGAGCTGAGGAACAAGTGACATAATTTTTGTTTGTTTGTTTATAAAAACATTTCTATACCACTGTATCATAAAAAATATACCACAGTGGTTTACAACAATATAAAAACATAAAACCAAACTAAAAAAAATCATAAAACGTTAAAAATGTTTGAAAAACATAAATTAAAAACAAACATTTATAGGGCGTTGTGGGGGATGTATCCTTGATTGGCTGCTTGGGCCTTGCGGAATATAAAAGTTTTCAGCAGACGCTTAAAAGTTGGCACAGAAGGCCGTCTGGATCAGGCATCCCGATTCGGTGATTTGTCACTTTTTATTTTGCCTATGAGGCTTAGAAACTCAGCTCTCAACACCACTATCTGGCCCAGTTCCTCCTGCAAAAGTTAGTTCAGGTACTGAGCTCTGCTCTAGATCTTCCACGGCCGATAATTCATTCAGCTTCTCTGCCACATCTCCTTAACCTCCTGGAGCACACCTTGTCACTGACGGGTCCAACCACCTCCCTAGGCTGTTTCCTGCTACTCATATATTTAAAGAAGACAGAGGGAGAGAGGCGTGAGCCCACGGTTGGAACCACGTTTCACCCACTCACCCACAGGTTTCCCCAGCCATTCTGGGCGGCTTCCAACAAAAGAGTAAAAATTCATTAAAACATCAATCATTAAAAACTTCCCTAAACAGGGCTGCCTCTCAGCCTCTCTCTCACGCAGAGACACACACTTCAAGGGCCAAGCGGTGGGTTCTGGGGCTCCGATTGTTCTCCTCAAGCTTTCCATGGGCAACTTTCCTAGGGAGACTTTCCTAGGCGCCTTGCAGGATGACAAACCACAGTAACATTGGATCTGCACTCAGCAGCAAGGTCTCTCATTGGAACTGGCTCATGCTCACAAGTCCAGTTGTGAGCAGATACTGAAGCATCACTTGCACGGTGATTGTGGATGGTGAACACGGAGGCCACAGGAGGTCTTGCAGACCAGAGGAGCATCAGAGCTGCAGTGAGGACCAGACTGGTCTGAGATGGAAGGCCAGATGTCCTCAGCCTCCTGAAGCCAGGGAGGCCAAAGTGGGTCACCCAAAATTCATTGCTGGATTTTTGTGGCCTCTGCATCACTGCTACTGTTCTCTGCCTCTAATCTCCCCACACCCTAAACCTTTTATTTCTTCTCAGACTCCCCAGGCCTTCTTTCCTTTTCCTCATTCTCTCTTTCTGCCTGGACGCCTCTCCCTGAATGTGACTTGTCCCTGCCCTTATCAGAAGCATCTTGAAGGATGGTGTGGCTAGACACCCCTTCCTCCTCCTCCTCCCTCTAAAAGCTCTCTCTCTGGAGCTTTGAGCTTCAATCCAGCTTTGGTGCTGATCGGAGGAAGGTGCGCTCCTTGACCTCTGCCTGGGAAACCCTCTGGCACCTGCCCTCCCCTTTGCCAGCGGCCCCTGGTGCCTCAACCCATGGGACCCAATGACTGGAGAATGGGGGTGAGCCTCTTCGCTCTCTGCCTCTGGACGGGGCTGGTCATGGCCTCCTCCACAGAGGGTAAGTATTTGGGAGCGCAGGAGCCTTCGGGATGCGGTGGGTGTGGCGGGGTGGGAACTCTGCCGCTTGGGCAACCAGCTGCGTGGTGGGTGCATCTGGGGAAGGGGTGGAGTCACAGGAGAGTCGCCAGCCCCCTTGCCAGGGCTCAACGCATGCCAAGGCTCATGGCAGCCCAAGCCCAGAAGCTGTCGCTCATCCACGAAATACCTAAATTATTTTTTAAAAAAGAGACTTCCCTGGAGCATGTGCAGAGTCCCATTCCCTCCTCACAGAGAAACTCAGTCAGACAAGGAACATCAGGGGAGCCAGACTGCTCTTGGGTCAGACCAAAGTTCTCTCTAGTCCAGCATCCCATTCGCCACAGTGGCTGACTAGATAGCCCAGTGAGAAGCCCACAAGCCTAGGTGGTCGCCCTCCCCTGATGATTTTCTCCCCACTGATGATGAGTATCCTATGGCAGACCACCTCTCATCCTCATACATGGCCATCGCGATTAGTATCCTCCCTCAGGAAGCTATTTAATTCTCCTTAAAAGCTGTCTCCGTTGGAGGCCATCACTGTGAGTTCCACAAGTGAGTTCCACAAGCACCGCATGAAGCTCAGTTGGCGAGAGTGTGGTGCTGATAACGCCAAGGTTGCAGGTTCGATCCCCCGTAAGGGACAGCTGCATATTCCTGCAGACTAGACAATTCTCAGGTTTCCTTCCAACTCTATGATTCTGATTGTTTCTCTGTTTTGAGTGTCTCACTCTTCAGCTTATTTGACGGCCCTGTTTGGGTTCTGGACGGCTTGCAGTCAGAATGGAAGGCTGAACTCTTTAGGAGGGTCTTTTTCCACCTACAAAACTCTGCCACGTTCCTTCGTAATGTGTGTCTAGCAGCTGGATCAGCCGGAAAGCCATTCACTGCTGTGATCACTCCTGAACCATCCACAAGCTGCCATGGCAAGATGCTTCTGGGGGTGCTGCTCTCCTCTGGCTGGGCTCCCCTCTCAGGCACATCTCACTATTTCCTCTGTCCTCTTTCCCCTGCGCTTTCTATCCTCCTCCTATTGGCGAGTTTGGGGAATGAACTTGCAGCTTTCAAAACGGATTCTGCTTCTCATGTTTTGTGGAGTGGAGATTCCCATTTCCATGTTGTTTCTGCTGCTTGCTCAGGGTTTCAATCAACTCATAGAATCATAGAGTTGGAATAGACCACAAGGGCCATCGAGTCCAACCCCCTGCCAAGCAGGAAACTCAGATCGGTTCGCCACCTCCTTGGCTTTGTGAAGGGCTAAGGGAGCTTGCTGTTAGCTGCATTGGGGCAGGAAGACCTTTGTTTAGAATCCCAGTTGCTTTCTGCTGAGTCAGGCCACTGGTCCATTGGCCTCTGCGTCCTCTACACTGACCAGTACTGGCCCTCCAGACTTCCCAACAAAGGGCTGTATTGGGAATTTATACAATTAAGCCTCTTTTTTCATAATTTCCCCATGATTTTTTGTATTTTAAGCTTGTATTTGTGAACTTGTACAGTGGTACGTCGGGTTAAGAACTTACCGTATTTTTCACTCCATAAGATGCACTGTTTTCTTCCTAAAAAGTAAGGGGAAATGTCTGTGCGTCTTATGGAGTGAATGCGTAGTCCCTGGAGCTGAATTGCCCAGGGGCAAAAAACAGATTGTGCCTTTTTTTTTTTTTTTGGAAAGAGGGAAGTGGGTGTTGAAACAAAGCCGCTGAGCAGCTGATCGGCAAGCGATCAGGAGGGGAGATAAGGGACTCTAGAGATAAAGGAGGCTGCCTGGGAGCGGGGAGGTAAAAGCCCATGGATCCTCAGGATTTTTGACTGGGTCACCCCAAATTCACCACCAGATCACATAGCATGTCCATGGCTACAGCCTGTACCAAAAAAATCAAGCATCCACTGTTTCGTGGGGCCGCAATGGCGCAAAAACGTGGTTACAAAGCAGGGATCCACATGGATTCTCAAGATTTTTGCATTGAGCTACCCCAAACTCACCGTCAAATCACATATCATGTCTGTGGCCACAGCATGAACCACAAAAATCATATATCCACTGTTTTGTTCAGAATATTTTTTTTCTTGCTTTCCTCCTCTAAAAACTAGGTGCGTCTTATGGTCAGGTGCGTCTTATGGAGCGAAAAATAGAGTAATTCGTTCCGGAGGTCTGTTCTTAACCTGAAACTGTTCTTAACCTGAAGCACCACTTTAGCTAATGGGGCCTCCTGCTGCCGCTGCGCCGCCGGAGCACAATTTCTGTTCTCATCCTGAAGCAAAGTTCTTAACCCGAGGTACTATTTCTGGGTTAGCGGAGTCTGTAACCTGAAGCGTCTGTAACCCGAGGTCCCACTGTACATGTATAGCCAGAGACTTGTGTGTGTAAAATATTTGTGTTCTACTGTTTCTGGAGTGTTCTTGGATTCTGCATAAAAGTGGACTCCATCCCCTTTTAAAGATCTTCAGAGAGGCAGGGGTGAAAAAGAGCATGTTTGCACTAAAGACACCTGGAATTCTCACTCATGGAGAAAAGACTTCTGGGGGGAAATTACTCAGCATATGCCACAATCCTAATTACAAAAAAATAATTACGGTAACCTGTAAAATCCAAGAACGCACACATGTTGAAGAGCATTAAAGGAGAAATTAATATACAGTGGTACCTCAAGGTACAGACGCTTCAGGTTACATACGCTTCAGGTTACAGACTCCGCTAACCCAGATATAGTACCTCGGGTTAAGAACTTTGCTTCAGGATGAGAACAGAAATCGTGCTCTGGCGGTGTGTCAGCAGCAGGAGGCCCCATTAGCTAAAGTGGTGCTTCAGGTTAAGAACAGTTTCAGGTTAAGAACGGACCCCCGGAACGAATTAAGTACTTAACCCGAGGTACCACTGTAGTTGTTTCAGTGCTGGCACAAGCTGTACTGATATCCTTGCCCTATTTAATGTGCTGGATTTTTACAACTGCAGAGTAAATACATAATATGTACACATGTCAATGAAACCAGAAAGCAGTTTCTGGTTTGTTTCAGATTGTTCTGATGATACTGATGCATCTGAAAGAATATCCATCAATACATTGTGACCCTTTTCAGAGAGAGACTCCAAACAAAGAAGGCCTTGAAGAAGGCCAGGTATACAATGCCTTTAGAAGACATCTGAAAGCAGCCCTGTTCAGGGAAGTTTTTACTGACTGATGTTTTCATGTATTTTCAATCTTTTGTTGGAAGCCGCCCAGCCAGATGGGCGGGGTAGAAATAATAAATTATTATATTATAATATTATTATGACTTTCAATTCTCATCCAGTGTAGTGGTCATAGTTTTGGGCAAGGAGCTGGGACACAAGAGTTCCATTCCACGCTCAGCGATGAACCTCACCGGGTGGCCATTCACTGCCTCTCAGACAAACAGGCCTCGCAGGGTTGTTGTGAGGTGGAAAGGGGGAGAGAACCATGTAGACCACCTTGAGTTCCTTGGAGAAAACAGTGGTATGTGGATACAGGAGAAAATAATAGGAGAAGAGAGACTCACCTTCCCAACCACTGCTGTAAAGGTAAAGGTAAAGAGACCCTGACCGTTAGGTCCAGTCGTGGCCGACTCTGGGGTTGTGGCGCTCATCTCGCGTTACTGGCCAAGGGAGCCGGTGTACAGCTTCCAGGTCATGTGGCCAGCAGGACTAAGCTGCTTCTGGCGAACCAGAGCAGTGCACGGAAACGCCCTTTTCCTTCCCGCCAAGTGGTACCTATTTATCTACTTGCACTTTGATGTGCTTTTAAACTGCTAGATGGGCAGGAGCAGGGAATGAGCAATGGGAGCTCACCCCGTCATTGCGGGGATTCGAACCGCTGACCTTCTAATCGGCAAGCCCTAGGCTCTGTAGCTTCAGGTCCATTTGACTATAGTCACTCCTTGAGGTGCTCTCAACTGTTTTAATGCCAGAACATTAAGCACAAGCCAAAGAAAAATAGGCAGCCTGTTTAAATGCTAAAGGTGATGTCCTGAATGATCAAAATGCTTCTGCTTAAAGTTTGCGTTGTTGATGCAGCACCAGCTGAAGCTTTAGAACAGAATCTGAAGATGTATGTGACCCAAAGAGGAGCCGCCCTGATCAGAATCACCTGGATCTAGAAAGGTTAAAGAGGGCCAGGAAGGGAAAGCTGGCAAAGTAAAAATGGCTCACGGGTGTTTTATATATATATTTTCTTTAAAGCACTTACAAAATGCTTGCTGTTTCTAAATCCCTAGCTGGAATACAAGAGCACAAAACTGCATGCTCTGAAAAATAAATACTTATGATGATATTGTGTTTATGAAAAAATATATTGTTTATGGATTCATTGTTTGCTCTTTCTGGAACTGATGTGAATGTTTTGAAATTGCAGTGAAATCAACAGAAACAAGCCCAACTAGTATGACTAGTTCTTCCACTGCAACTGAATCCTCAATTCAGAGTACAGAAGGAGACACTGGTACTACACAGGCAGTGACCTCCGCTTCTCCCACCTCTGAGCAACCATCCACCACAGGGACATCTTCTCTGTCAACGTTGGGGAACTCTTCCAGTGGGACCACTGCACCTGAACCCTCAATTCAGAGTACAGCAGGAGACACTGGTACAAAACAGGCAGTGACCTCCACTTCTCCCACCGCTGAGCAACCATCCACCACATGGACATCTCTGTCAACGTTGGGGAACTCTTCCAGTGGGACCACTGCAACTGAACCCTCAATTCAGAGTACAGCAGGAGACACTGGTACTACACAGGCCGGGACCTCCGCTTCTCCCACCGCTGAGCAACCATCCACCACATGGACATCTCTGTCAACGTTAGGGACCTCTTCCAGTGGGACCACTGCAGCTGAACCCTCAATTCAGAGTACAGCAGAAGACACTGGTACTACAAAGGCAGGGACCTCCGCTTCTCCCACCGCTGAGCAACCATCCACCACATGGACATCTCTGTCAACGTTGGGGACCTCTTCCAGTGGGACCACTGCAACTCAACCCTCAATTCAGAGTACAGCAGAAGACACTGGTACTACACAGGCAGGGACCTCCGCTTCTCCCACCTCTGAGCAACCATCCACCACATGGACATCTCTGTCAACGTTGGGGACCTCTTCCAGTGGGACCACTGCAACTGAACCCTCAATTCAGAGTACAGCAGGAGACACTGGTACTACACAGGCAGGGACCTCCGCTTCTCCCACCTCTGAGCAACCATCCACCACATGGACATCTCTGTCAACGTTGGGGACCTCTTCCAGTGGGACCACTGCAACTGAACCCTCAATTCAGAGTACAGCAGGAGACACTGGTACTACACAGGCAGGGACCTCCGCTTCTCCCACTTCTGAGCAACCATCCACCACATGGACATCTCTGTCAACGTTGGGGAACTCTTCCAGTGGGACCACTGCAACTGAACCCTCACCTCAGAGTACAGCAGAAGACACTGGTACTACACAGGCAGGGACCTCCGCTTCTCCCACCTCTGAGCAACCATCCAGCACATGGACATCTCTGTCAACGTTGGGGACCTCTTCCAGTGGGACCACTGCAGCTGAACCCTCAATTCAGAGTACAGCAGAAGACACTGGTACTACAAAGGCAGGGGCCTCCGCTTCTCCCACCTCTGAGCAACCATCCACCACATGGACATCTCTGTCAACGTTGGGGACCTCTTCCAGTGGGACCACTGCAACTGAAACCTCAATTCAGAGTACAGCAGGAGACACTGGTACAAAACAGGCAGTGACCTCCACTTCTCCCACCGCTGAGCAACCATCCACCACAGGGACATCTTCTCTGTCAACGTTGGAGAACTCTTCCAGTGTGACCACTGCAACTGAACCCTCACCTCAGAGTACAGCAGAAGACACTAGTACTACACAGGCAGGGACCTCCACTTCTCCCACCTCTGAGCAACCATCCACCACAGGGACATCTCTGTCAACGTTGGGGAACTCTTCCAGTGGGACCACTGCAACTGAACCCTCAATTCAGAGTACAGAAGGAGACACTAGTACAAAACAGGCAGTGACCTCCGCTTCACCCACCGCTGAGCAACCATCCACCACAGGGACATCTTCTCTGTCAACGTTGGGGAACTCTTCCAGTGGGACCACTGCAACTGAACCCTCAATTCAGAGTACAGCAGAAGACACTAGTACTACACAGGCAGGGACCTCCGCTTCTCCCACCTCTGAGCAATCATCCACCACAGGGACATCTTCTCTGTCAACGTTGGGGACCTCTTCCAGTGGGACCACTGCAACTGAACCCTCAATTCAGAGTACAGCAGGAGACACTCGTACTACACAGGCAGTTACCTCCGCTTCACCCACCGCTGAGCAACCATCCACCACAGGGACATCTTCTCTGTCAACGTTGGGGAACTCTTCCAGTGGGACCACTGCAACTGAACCCTCAATTCAGAGTACAGCAGGAGACACTCGTACTACACAGGCAGTTACCTCCGCTTCACCCACCGCTGAGCAACCATCCACCACAGGGACATCTTCTCTGTCAACGTTGCAGACCTCTTCCAGTGGGACCACTGCAACTGAACCCTCAATTCAGAGTACAGAAGGAGACACTAGTACAAAACAGGCAGTGACCTCCGCTTCTCCCACTGCTGAGCAACCATCCACCACAGGGACATCTTCTCTGTCAACGTTGGGGAACTCTTCCAGTGTGACCACTGCAACTGAACCCTCAATTCAGAGTACAGCAGAAGACACTAGTACTACACAGGCAGGGACCTCCGCTTCTCCCACCTCTGAGCAACCATCCACCACAGGGACATCTTCTCTGTCAACGTTGAGGACCTCTTCCAGTGGGACCACTGCAACTGAACCCTCAATTCAGAGTACAGCAGGAGACACTAGTACTATGCAGGCAATGACTTCTGCTTCTCCCACCTCTGATCAACCATCCACCACAGGGACATCTTCTCTGTCAACATTGCCTGCCGCTCCCAGTGTGACCACTGCAACTGAACCCTCAACTCTGAGTACAGCAGGAGATACTACTACTCCGCAGGAAGTGACCTCCATTTCTTCCACCTCCTCAGAGGAACCATCCACTGCAGGGACACTTTCGCTGTCAACGTTGCCCGCCTCTTCCAGTGTGACCACTCCAACTGAACCCTCAACTCAGAGTACTGCAGGAGGCACTACTTCTCCTCAGGAAGTGACCTCTATTTCTTCCACATCATCGGAACCATCCACTCCAGGGACAACTTCTCTGTCAACATTTCCGGCCTCTTCCAGTGATGCTACTACAGCGATCCTAAGCGCAACTAGTGTGACTGAAACGGTCAGTTCACCTACCGCCTCTTCCAGTTCCACCAAACAGCGTTCTGAAACAATTACATCTATCTTATCCCCAAGCACCACCACTGCAGATGGACCCTCAACTCAGAGTTCAGCAGGAGACAGTAGTACTACGCAGGCAGTGACCTCCTCTTCTTCCACCTCGGAGGAACCATCCACTGCAGGGACATCTTCTCTGTCAACGTTGCCTGCCCCTTCCATTGAGGGTACTACAGCGATCCTAAGAACAAGTAGTGTGACAGATAAGCTGAGTCCATCTACCACCTCCTCCAGTTCCACAGAAGAGCGTCCTGAAACAAGCACATCGAAGGCATCTACATCTACCGGTATGAAAATATCCACCATTGGGGTCCCCTTCCCTTCCACCATTACCCGTTCACACACATTGACTCCTTCTGAACTTAAAAGTTCCTCTGTTAGCGGTCTATATTTTCATTTGGAAATGATGTTTGTCTCCTAGCACACGACTGCAAGGCTTAATGGTTTGCACTTGTTGCAATCATGCTTCTTGGCGAATTACAAAGTTCTTGCATCAGTTTACATGGCCCTTAATATACTTGAGTCCAGAATATCTTCAATACCTATTAATGTGTTATATCCTTGTGGGAGTTTTCTACGTGGTCCCTCATGAGTCAAGGCACACGACTTATAGCCACCATGTAACTCCTTCCTGTCTGAGAACCATTCTTTATTGAACGCCTTGGCTTTCTTGATTTCAGCAAGCAGCTAAAGTTCTGATTAATTCTAATTGATTTTATGTATTGCTCTTTCAGCCTCACTATACACTTAGAAATAATAGCATTAGGCTGTACAATATATAAATTATTATTGTCATCATCATCATCATATATGAGGGCTCTTTTGTTTGCTTGTTCTTAAATATTGTTAATGTTCTGTTCTCTTCCTCTTCCTCAGCTCCTTCCACCACAGTTGTCCCTCTCAGGTGCCTTAATGGAGGAGTCCTTGTTGGGGGTCGTTGTCACTGCCCGTCTCCCTATACTGGGCGACGTTGCGAAGAGGCAAAGAATGAAATCCAAGTGGGTAAGTCTTAGTACAAATTATTAGTACAAACCTCCCGCCCTCTGGTTCTTCCTTTGAAAAGAAAAGCTCAGGAATGTCCGGGTATGTGTAGTAATTTTCTAGGTGGGCAATGTTTGTGGTCCTGCGGCCAACTTGCTTGATTCAAAGTGGTGTGTTAGTTCTGCGGCATCACCCTGACACCTTCAGTTTAAAAAGCTTCTGATACCAGCAGGAGCAACAGAATGTCACCTGCCTCAGGGCCTGGAGAGTTCCTGTCAGCAAGAGTAGACTAACTACACTGAGCTGATACACGCACATTCCAATGTATTTCATAACCTGTACCAATGCCCTTTCTCTGTACACTTGGTGTAGATCCATAGGTGATTCATGTTGTTTCCATGATCACTGTGACTCAATGGACACCTGAAGTGCTTATCCTCACATCTGAAACTGTGGCTGTACCTTCATGTTTAATGACTCCTGTGCTTTCTGATCACAGTGACTATTGTGGCCATAATCCATGTCTCTGTAACAGTGAAGAATCGGGACTTTAGACCAGAGATGGCGATTTACGGCTCACGTGACTTCAATTCATTCGTGAATGTCTTTGTGGAACAGGTGAGGGGTGGCTGGGAGTGCATAGAGGACGCCCACTAAAGGAAAATGATTACTTCCAGGCAGACCTATTGTTACTTTTGAGTCTGGGTCCCATTAACATGCCATTCCTTTGTAGTAAACTTCATTAACAGAGATTTGTCCGCTTAGCACATCTGGAAACACAGGTCGATTTCCATCCTTTGGAACACCTAAATATCCAGATGTGGAAATGTAGCTATCAGATGAGTATAGAAAGCTGTTTCTGTAATTTGTAACTCAGAACTGATGGTTCAAACCCTAATACAGTCATCAGGAACCGTCTTCCTAATTGTCACTTTTGAAAGACCAATGTTAAAGTGGCAAAGGTCATCTTCCAGCCTTTATAATCATCCCATCCCTTTGGCCAGGCTGCCTGCTGGGAACTGGAGTCCAAGAACAGCTGGGGGAGGGCCACCGACTAGCCATGCCCAGCACAGGAGATACCCCAAAGGTGTGTTGGAAGGGTGGAGGAGGTAAAGGAGCATAGCAGGATAGAGAGGCCCTACTCAGCACACAGGAGGGACCCAGAATCGGCTGGGATGGGGGATTTAGTATTTCTCAGATCAACAAACTAGTTTACATGTGGAGTTTTTTGTTGTTTCTGATTTTTGGTATTGCCTTTTTGGTACATTGTAAACATCAGCAGGATTGCTGACACGCACACCTTCTAAGCTCTTGATGCTGCCAAGTGCCAGTAACTCCTCTGCTCCTGGCCAGATCTGCTCCTCACATTCCGTTGTCACTGCAGCGGAGCTAAGATTTTCTTTCTCTCTCTGTGCAGATGAACATCTTCTATTCGGGCGTTTTTGGGTACCAGGGCATACATGTGATTAATCTGAGGTGAGGCACAGAATAGATAAGTTTGTGAAAGAAGACTGGAAGAAATTTAAAGACTATTTACAGAAATATTGTAAAATTAATGAATGTTAGAAGGATGTTGGATAGAAAATAAGTGGTTTCCAGCTGTAATGCTTTAAGAGATATGGAAAAGAAAAAAAAAGGTTTACAAATGGGTTAAAGTTTAATGGTAAGTGTCAGGGGCTCAGGAGCAGAGGCACAGGGGAGAGAGGAAATGGAGAGCGAGGGGGAGGAATCTGAGGGCAGCGGAGGGCAGAATGACAGCGACCCGAGAGATTCCATGAGCCTCTCCAGTGAATCAGAAGATTCCCAGAAGGGGGTGCCGATGGCCAGGGCAAGGGGGGTCCCAGGGGGGACACACCAGAAGCAGGGGGCCAGCGGAGACTCCCAGAGCAGTAGCTGGAAATCAGGGCCAGCTTCCCCACCAGAGCGTAGTGGGGGGGAAGAGTCCCATAGGTCAGAGTCAGCGTCTCCTCTGGCAAGCAGGGAGGAGGAGTCAGGCCCAGCTAGCGTCCCCGAAGAGGGGAGCAGTGACAGGAGCAGTATAACGGTCAGAAGGAAGGTGGCAGGCTGGGCGCGCGCGCCAAGTTCAAATGTACAGGCGCGCGGGACAGCAGAAAGCCCGGATTGGGAACCAGGTCCTAAAGCCCGCCGGAGGGAGGGGGAAGACTCGGGGGAGTCAGCCTCAGAAGAGTCTAGGAAGGGCAAGACCCCAGCGGACAGGCGGGCCCAGAGGAGGAAAGAACAACGGAAGAGGTGGAGCAAGGCTAGGGTCTTAAACTGGTGTCTGGGGGGAGGAGACTCAGACGGAGCTTTGGCGGTCTAGGGTTTAAGACGTAGAGCTGCGCGCCGTGGCTGTGAATGAGAAACTGAACTTCAATAAAGACTATTTAATATAACAACGGACTGGCGTTGGTCCTCTGTGAGCTGGGACCTGGGGCAGCTCTGACAGTAAGGATTTGCTGAACTAACAAACTGAACTGGAATACAAAAAAGGGAGGTATGAGGAGGTCTGGGGAAATAAGCGTAAGGAAGATATGTTATGAAAATTAATGTGTTTTTAACTGTTTTTATTTTGTATGTTTCTTTTTATTTTTCATCTTTTTTGTTATACTTTAAAAACTTTAATAAATATCTAAAAAAAAAAAAGAATAGATAAGTTTGGCGACCAAGCATTGGAGAGAGTGTGGTTTTGGGTTCCACCAAATTCCTTGGCGCCCGATGTAAAACACCACACTCCCTGAACAGGCCATGTCAACCCGCCTCACAACAGGCCAACTGGGGGCACCTTCGCAGCTGGGGCTAAACGATTTATCCTTCTTGCTTCCAGGCGAGGCAGTGTCATCGTGGAGCACGAGGTGCGCCTGCGCGAGCCCTTCTCGAACTTCAGTGGTTCCTATGAGGCATCCTTCAAGGACATCCTCCAGGTCCTGCAAAATAATTGCACTTTCAACCAAACAGGTGAGGCAGCAGCTGCCACTGGCTGGCTGGCAGCTTCATGAGCGAAAAGGCTTCCTTTGCTTGCGTGCCATGGGGCACCTCTTGCCACTACATTCCTGCCCCATATCTGGCTTGTGGAGTGTGAGGAAAAGGTTCCTTAGAAGACGTCTCCAGATCAGATGCCACGAGGAAGCAGAGGCCATCCAAGGGCAGCAATCCTGCCCCTTTTTATTTGGGAGTGACGTATTTTTTGCTCTATAAGACTCACTTTTCCCCTCCTAAAAAGTAAAGGGAAATGTGTGTGCGTCTTATGGAGCGAATGCAGGCTGCGCAGCTATCCCAGAAGCCAGAACAGCAAGAGGGATTGCTGCTTTCACTGCGCAGCGATCCCTCTTGCTGTTCTGGCTTCTGAGATTCAGAATATTTTTTCCCTTGTTTTCCTCCTCCAAAAAGTTAGGTGCGTCTTATGGTCTGGTGCATCTTATAGAGTGAAAAATACAGTAAATCCTGCCTGCATCAGTGGCACTTAAGAGCTTGTCCACTTCTCTACTTGTCAGTCGGAGCAGTGAGACAGCCGGTGATCCACTCTCTACAGAATCTGAGCAGCTTCTCTGAGCCCAAGCCCAGCCCCCGCTCCCCGGATCCAAGCAATCATGCTCTTTCTCTAGGAACAGAAGTATGGAAGCTTATTGGCAAAAAACGTAGTCTTCCTAGTGTGCCCATTTCACAGGCAGCAAGCTTCATCTATGCCAGATCTGAGGCCAGCTAGTGTTATTCTTGCATGCTGAGGGGATACCCAGTGACAGACCCCTTTCACATCAACCAACCCCAGCAGAGACGGATGTCAGGGTGCAGGCTGAACAGAGGAGGGATGGCAGAGGAAGTGTGTTTCCTTCAACTGGTGGCAGGGAGACATGGCGGGCGGGTGGGGGAAGATGTCCCTCCCCTTGGATGCTCCCCCCCCCTGTGATTTCTTCCTTTCAGAAGCCTCACCTTTGCTTTCCTCCTCTCCTTTAGATCAGCTCTGCTTTACTGAAGGAGCTTCTCGTGCGACTCGAGTGCCCCTGAGCCCTGAAGGTGAGGACTGGGGTGTGAGAGGAGGTCACTGTGTGCTTAACACACTCCTAATGTTGAAGAGTTGCAGTGGGCTGTCTGGATGGGGGCGGTGGAGCCGTATGAGGAAGAAAGCATGGCCACCACATGCAAACAAATGCATTGCTGGTGTGGACACTGCAGATGTTGCCAGGATTCTGCAAGTGCAGTCACAACTGAGATGCACAGAGGCTAATCCTTTGTCCCATCAAGTGCAATTAACCTGTGGGATTCTCTGCCACAAGCCTGGATGGCTTCAAGGGAGGATGAGAGAAAAGGGTTTTATGGCATTGTGGCTGTAAATTACCTCCCTATTCAGGGTCAGTCTAACTCTGAGTATAAGTTGCTGGGAGAAGCAGAGTCAGAGAGTGTTTCTGCTGGTGCCTTTCCCAGAGACAAGTGGCTGAGTATTCTGGGATGCTGAACCCTTGTGGCCTCGGACCCAATCCTGCAGCAGGCTCCTCTTCTGATCTCCTGGTCTCAAGCATGCGGTGGTTTCCTAAGGGGCGCTTGCGTTCTCCCTTTCCAGATCTGTCAAAAGAATGCAGGAACACCTCCGTGGTGGCACAAAACATCCAGCAATTTTACGTGGCACGAAACATCAGTGGCAGCCTCCAGTGCGTCTCTAACTGCAGCGTTTGGCACCCCGACCCCTTCAGATGTGTGAACGGAAACTGCTATGTCACCCCTGAGGGGCCCAGTTGCTAGTGAGTAGCATGCCAGGGGGTGAAGTGGGTGGTGCCCGTAGGCTGTTCCTCCCAGCTGTGCTAGTTGTTGTTTAGTCGTTGAGTCATGTCCGCCTCTTCGTGACCCCCTGGACCAGAGCACGCCAGGCACTCCTGTCTTCCACTGCCTCCCGCAGTTTGGTCAAACTCATGCTGGTAGCTTCGAGAACACTGTCCCACCATCTCGTCCTCTGTCGTCCCCTTCTCCTTGGGCCCTCCATCTTTCCCAACATCAGGGTCTTTTCCAGGGAGTTTTCTCTTCTCATGAGGTGGCCAAAGTCTTGGAGCCTCAGCTTCACGATCTGAAGCACTCAGTGAGCACTCAGGGCTGATTTCCTTCAGAATGGATACGTTTGATCTTCTTGCAGTCCATGGGACTCTCAAGAGTCTCCTCCAGCACCAGAATTCAAAAGCAGCTGTGCTAGTAGGAACCACTTAAATGTCATTTTTAAGAAAACAGTGTCATTCATGTGCATGTTGTCTTTTGCTGCAATTCCCCGTGGGCACCAGTCACCACCGCTCCTGCCTTGGATTAGGGCCCTGGATGCCACTCAGCCCCCCCCCGAATTGCAGCATCAGAAACACCCCCTGCTCCCCACCCCGTAAAGAACCCAGGCATCCTGGGCCCCATTACCTGCCTCCTTGCCGGTTTTTGACGCCTCCTTTCCTCCCACAGCTGTGAGCAGTCGGACTCCTACTGGTTCGTGGGCCGGCGCTGTGAGCAGGGCATCAGCAAGGTGGGGGTGGCCGTGGGGGTGGCCCTGGGCCTGGCGGTGCTGCTGCTGATCATCCTGGTCTTGGTCGTGCTTCTCTGCTGGAGGCGCTGTTGCCCGAGGGAGAAAGGACACAGGTAGGAGGAGGGCTGGGCAGCTGCACTCAAAGTCCGGTCAGCTCAGTCAGCGTCCCGGTCAGTCTCTGCTGTTTTAACTGGCACTGACTCTGGAAGCTGTTCTTGAAATGGGCTGAAGGACAGATCTTTGACCTGATGGCCTCTGTTGGTCTCCCACTTCCAGGCTGACGCATTTGCCTCCCGATGAAGAGAAGCGTTATGAAAATGAGCCCTACTGGGTGTTCCATCCCGAACACCCTGCTCCGAGTACCCCAGCAACTGCCACAGGAGGTATGTGGGGCAAGGTCTAGGCCAGGAAAGGGAGGCCATGGCGGGGGTGGCATGCCTTGGTCTCCATGTCAACTGCTGGTCCCCAAAGTATGCTTCTTCCCTTGCCCAGCGGGTTAATGCATGAAAGAAAATACGTCAATGGAATTATAGATGGTCCAGGGTTGCAGAGGGACGTGGGTGGCGCTGTGGGTTAAACCACAGAGCCTAGGACTTGCCGATCAGAAGGTTGCTGGTTCAAATCCCCGCGACGGGGTGAGTTCCCGTTGCTCGGTCCCTGCTCCTGCCAACCTAGCAGTTCGAAAGCACCTCAAAGTGCAAGTAGATAAATAGGTACCGCTCCGGCGAGAAGGGAAACGGCATTTCCGTGCGCTGCTCTGGTTCGCCAGAAGCGGCTTAGTCCTGCTGGCCACATGATCCAGAAGCTGTACTCCGGCTCCCTTGGCCAATAAAGCGAGATGAGCGCCGCAACCCCAGAGTCGGTCATGACTGGACCTAATGGTCAGGGGTCCCTTTACCTTTACCTTTAGGGTTGCAGAAGGGGTTCAAGTTGCACAGAAACATTCCACCCCACATGCAGAAATAAGGAAATAAGAAAGGGAAGAGCAAGAGGGGAGGTCAAACACAGCCACGTCCCCAAACTGCAATCAGGCGGAAGGGCTTTCCGTGCCCTGCCACCCCACCCTGCCCTGATCCAGGAGAAGGAGGAGGGAAATAGAAATAAATACATGAGATGTGGGGTTCTCATGTACTCTGTGCTCTGGGAGGGAGCGCTAGGCACCTGAGGGGGAGGATGAGCGTCAGCCCTGATTATGGGCTGCATTATCACACCAGGGAAGACCACTTTGCTTGCCAGAGCTTTGAAAATGCATTTTGTAAAAATAAAGCAGGTCTGGCTGTGCTTTGTAGGCCGCTCCCTTCTCGGAAGAGGTCTGGGAGCCAGTGTGGTGTAGTGGTTAAGAGCTGTAGCCTCGTAATCTGGGGAACCGGGTTCGCGTCTCCGCTCCTCCACCTGCAGCTGCTGGGTGACCTTGGGCCAGTCACACTTCTCTGGAGTCTCTCAGCCCCACTCACCTCACAGAGTGTTTGTTGTGGGGGAGGAAGGGAAAGGAGAATGTTAGCCGCTTTGAGACTCCTTAAAGGGAGTGAAAGGCAGGATATCAAATCCAAACTCTTCTTCTTCTTCTTGGGTGGGCAAGTGGAGAGGCTGCACTGGGGAGAAGGGAAGCCCAAATCTAAAAAATGACTGACATGCCCCCCTCCTACTTCGCCCTTTGCACAGAAGACCCTTCCGCTGGTGACAGAGACAGCTCCTTCCGACCACGGCTGGACACGGTGGATACAACCTTGCCGGTACAAGAAACGAGGGCATTTGGGGTTCGGTGTGTGTGTCACAGCTGAGAGACAGCAGGCAGGGATTAGAAGTGGGGCAGAAAAGCACAGCCAGAACAATCCGGGGGCAGAGCCAAGCCCTTTCCCAAAAAGGACAGGGACTTTTCGAATACAAAAAAAAGGACATGATCGGTTTATAGCATTATGGGTGGTAAGCAGACAGTGGACAAGAGGAGGGTTATCTCTCATGATACGAGGTCATTCCACAAAGCCAAAGGGCAGGAGGTTCAGAATGGGGGGAAAGTCTTTCTTCACACTGGTGCCATAATTGACATATGGAACGCCCTGCCACAAGATGTGGCAGAGGCTGCTACCTCTTGGAGAGCTTTAAAGGCGTGTGGTTGTGTGTGTGTGTGGCATGAGAGGTGGACCAAATTACTGGCAGACCTGAAGTCCATCAGTTCAAAGCTACCAGTTAGAATAGTGAAATGGAGCCTCCAGGATCAGAAGCAGTCTACCATTGTTTGCCAGTTGCTCAGGGAGATAGCAGGAGATCTGCGTCAGCAGCAAGGAAGGGCTGTTGGCTCCATTTTCTGCTTATGGGCTTTTCTTCTGGGCATCTGGCCAGAATCCGGACGCTGCTGCAGGTGGACCTTAGCTCTGAGTAGTGGGGCACTTTCTGAAAGGTGCTTGTCATTTCCGCTGACCCTGCCTCACTCTTCTGCTTCCTCCTTCTCTCCCTGCGCCCTGCAGACACGGATCGCTCGGCCCCACTTGGCCCAGCTGTGAAGAAGCCCCGGGGCCCCGGGAAGAACGCTGGGTCTGGATGTGCACAGGACACGCCGTGATGCCTTCCTGCTTCCTCTTGCACTTCAGGAGTGGGGTGCTGCCGCCCCCTTGAATATGCTGGAAGGAGGACGTGGAGGAGGAACAGGGCCCCATGGGGGTATTTGGGCTCCTGCCCCCGAGGACTCACGTTGCCCACAGAGGCAGAACTTGCACAGTCACCTCCCTCAGCGAGGGGCCTTTGACCACTGCCTGGATGCCAAGGCCAGCTGGTGCAAGAGGAGGCTGCCTTGCAAGGGTCTCACATGGTCTCTGCAGGTTGGGGGCCATAGCTAGCACTTTTGGAGAAATCGCTTTCTCCCTTTCCATCCCAACCTATTTATTTCCCCTTTGCCTCTCTCCAGTTTGGCTCTGGGTTCCTCCCTCCAGCCCCAACCTGCTCCCACTTGGCTTTTCCTTCTCTTGGTACAAACTTACCCATCCCCTTCCATCCCAGCCCCAGATACACCTGTAACATCACTGATGACCCACGATGCCACACACCTGTACCCACAGCATTGCTGATCCTGAGATGGATCACAGGTTGGATGCACACTGCAATTGGTGGGTTGATTTCCAAAGGGGTGCCCCCCAATGCACAGGTGAGGGGTTCACACCCCTTAATTCACCATGTAATTTGTATAGGATAAGTTATTTGGCAGCGTAGGCAAAGTCAAAAGGGGGGAAAAAGAACCTTTCGCACTTGTAGAATGTCCCCATAAAGCTCACCACAGCTGGGACGGACTTCCTTTATTCATCCCGTCTTCAACACCAATTTCAGTCCAAATTGCAATACAAATTTCTGATAGTTCCTTCGGCTTTTTTATATATTTTATGGAAAATTTGCTGCTTTATCCACTCGAAGCTTGAGGCTTCTCTTCCGAGGGAATCAAATAGATCCCAGCGCTCACGACTCGATCCCACCTCTCCTCCGCTCTTTGCAGCGCGGTTTGGGCTGGGAGAGTCTGCTGACAAGTGCAGCCAGATCCAGGTGATCAAAATAGCCTTTTGAGCCTTTTACAGGGGTACATAGCGCCCTTGCGTTTCCCCGGCCCATACCCTTCAGAAGATCGGGCCTGACAGGGCCTTTCCTGGAGGACAATATCCGTGCTACGATGCGGTCCGCGGCAAACCGGAAGTCATGAAATTTATTCTCAGTTCACCAAGTGAGAAACCAAAACTATCAGAATAAAGTGTCCTTAACCTGTTAACTGAAGTTTAGATTACTATCTCTTGTTTGCGAGACTATTGCAGGGAAATAGGGACATTCTGGAATCACATCAGAAGCTGGGATGGGTTTCATAATTCTGGGACTGTCCCTGGAAAATTGGGACACTTGGAGGGTGTGCGTCCATTTGTAGAATTAGAGGTGCTGGTTTGTTTAGATGCCTGTGGTGGTCATGTAAGGAAATAAAGGCTTTCTGGGAAATGATATATAATGCACTGAAAAAAATGTTTAAAATAACTTTTGTAAAAAACCCCAGAAGCCTTTCTATTAAGAATTATAGATACCGACATTCTGAAGGAACAGAAAAGACTCTTTATGTACATGACAATAGCATCATGGATGCTACTAGCTCAGAGATGGAAAGAAGAAAGAGCCCCAGAGAGGAATGGCAAACCAAGCTGTTAGACTTACACCGGAATGGCAAAATTGACCCGAAAACTAGAGACCAAGAAGACAAGAAATTCAGGAAAGAATGGGGAAAGTTTATAATTTATTTAGGAGACCAGTGTAAGAAGATGAAAACATTAGCAGGATTTTAATCTCACTTGTAATGTAACAAATACTATGGACAATATGGATAGATATAAAATAGAGATTATGAAATAATATGCAGTTGAAAATGTTGACAAGAGGACACATGGGAGGGAGGGGGGGGAAGACCTGAGATTCAGAGTGATCTCTCTACATGGTTGTGTATTTGGCATGGTTATAAATTCATATTTGTAAAATCAAATAAAAATGATTTGTGCTGTTTGTTTAGATGCCTGTTGACTTTCCCTGTTTTGTACTGTGTTCTTTCTCCATGGTTCCTCACCCCCCACACTTCCAATTTATTTACTTTTTCAAATGCAGTGATAAGATTCAAGGGCCCCTGAGCAAGTGCAGAGTACACTTCTCTCAGCACCTCTGAGAAGCCACAGCAAGAACCGGAGCTGGGGAAGAACTTGCAGATGAGATAGCTTTGCGTGAGCAGAATTGGGTCCCAGCTGCTCTTTTTTCCGGAAATGAAGCCTTGGCTAAGGGGGAGGCCAGAGAGGTTCTGCAATGAGCTGCCCCCAAGGAGATTGCTTTGCTAATTAGCAGCACCAATCTGGAGGAAGGCTGAGGAAGGGCACTTAAGTTCCCATTTGCAAGTACTTTCCTCAACCTTAATCCCTCTTCCCCCAAAGGAAAAAAAAAGACATTTTAACTGTCTGGCCCCCTTGTAGAATTTGGGAGGGGGGAATTTGGATCAGGAAAAGGACATTGGAGGAAAGAGCAAAAACTTCTGTGTCTTCAAGGATGCTGCGCTGTGTGTGTGGAGCTGCTGGTCAGCAAAGCAAAATGGTGGACGAATGGCCCTGACCAGGGTCTCATCTGGCCCCCGGGGAGGTAACTTGGGTGCTGCTAACGCAGTGGTTTGACTTCACCCCCAGAGGCACACTCCATTGTCTCTTGAGACAGACGGATGCCAACAACAACATTTCCCACTAAGGTCATGTCCTTTCAACCAGAAACTGTGCAAGGTATGCCTTCGAGTGGGTCTGTGCCTGCTCTTTTGGCTTTGGAGGCGGTTACGTAGGGATCCTGCTCAGACGTATGTACTTTGTGATTTGCTGCCAGCTTATATTGCAATTTTGCGGTTTGAGCCAGCAGCCATGTACTCCATCACTTTTATTTCAAGTTGTAAACCAATCTTCCTTTATTGCACTTGTCTGGGAACTTATTGTGGGCACAAAGCCAAGGGTAGGTACACACAGCCATGACAGATGCAGCTTTGAACTCCAGTAGAAGAACCTGAAACTCTGGAGAGTGCACACTCATGGCTGGTGTGTGTGCGGGTGGGTTCAGACGACGCCTCGCAGCACCAGAGAATCACAAATGGTGTGGATTTTGCTTTCTAGTTGGAACTGATCCACCAGATGGTAACTCAGTACCACAATATGGTTACTAGCAAAGGCAGATTTAGAGGAGCACCACCGGTTCGCCCGCACTGGGCACCAATCCGAGGGGGTGACACAACAGTAATGCAGAATGGAAGGTGGGAGGCAGGTGGGGGTGTGTAATTAAATTTTGGCATCACACAGGGGTCTGCTGAAATTTGAAAGTCCCCCACTGGGTACCAAGGTCTGTGCGATGTTTGCCACTCATTGTGCCATTGCCATCAGGGTCCTATGTACTGTATTTTTCACCCCATAGGATGCACCGCCCCATAGGATGCACCTAAATTTTTTTTTTGGGGGGGGAATAAAGAAAAAAATATATTTCCCCCCCCAGGCACGGGGCAGGCGCGGGGGAAGCCCGAGCTTCCCCCGACCCCAGCTCCCAGAACAGCCTGCTATCTGCAAGACTAGGGAGCCGTGCCGGTCTCCCCAGGCTTGTGGAGAGGTGCGCGAAGCCCGGGCGCGCTCTTCAGTGCGCACCAGGCTTCGGAATGCAGGCAGCTCTGCGCTACCCTCCGGAGCCCCGCGCGGCTTTGCGCCGGGATCAGGAGGGTGGCGCAGAGCTGCAGGAAGCCCTGGAGCACAGGCAGCTCTGCGCCACCCTCCGGAGCCCCGCACGGCTTTGCGCCGGGATCCGGAGGGTGGCGCAGAGCTGCAGGAAGCCCGGGGAAGCCTGCATTCGCCCCATAGGATGCACACACATTTCCCCATCATTTTTGGAGGGGGAAAAGTGCGTCCTATAGGGCGAAAAATATGGTATTTGCTGCTTTTGGGTTTGGAAGTGTAATCCGAACCATGGGGAGTACAGACAAGCCACCATATAAGTTAGGGAAGTGCTTTTTGGTACCAGACTCCTAATCTTGCTCTTCTCGAACTCAGTTTTAGATCTGAACAACAGCTTCACTCATAGCATCCATTTCCTATCCTTGGTGGGCATTGACATGCCTGCAGCATAAATCCATTTGTTTGTTGGGCGTGATGTTCTGCAATCCTTGTGCGTACATTGAGGAGGAAACAGTATGCTTCCTATGAGATCCAGGACTCCTTTAACAAACACAAGTGCCATGGATGCTTAACCATGTTTCCTTTATGAAAACAGCCATAAAGATGTTGGTGTTCCTGCACCGAAAACTGATGGCAACTGGCCTCACCACAAGAATCGCCTCCAGGTGTTGAGGAGGAGGAGGAGGACATGCAGATTGCAGCAGAATCTCTGCTCTATCCACCCCCCCTGCCCACATTGTACCAGATATGTGGTCAGGGAGAAAGAGCCAGACCCAAGGCCCTGCCTCAGTGCAGCTTGGCAAGTACTGTGATGCAAGGCCCTTACATTTCTTTGTCACGTGTGGATGGAAAACACCACAGGTCCTCCAACTGCAGCAAGGAAAGCTGACGACGAACGCACACTGAAGACTTAAGGTACGCTTTATGATGTGGCCCTTCAGTGAACAAGCAAGACTACAAGCAGCAAAGGCGGTACGTCCGCAACCAGCGAATATTGTCACGGGAGGGGTGTTTCCAGCTACCCCACCCTTTGCTCTTGGTAGCCTTGCAAGTGGTTGCAGGAGAGGGACTGTGAGCAACATCCTGGAAGGAGTGTTTCCAGGAATACGGTGAAACTGTGAAGCTCCCTTGTTATTGTTGCTCTTGGTTGCTGCATAGCGTTCAGGTAATCTTGTTGTATCTCTAATATTGGAATGGTTGGGGGTTTTTTTGGTATGTTGCTATATTTGCTATTGTTTTCCTATATTATGAAATGGCTTTTGTAGCGTTTGTTTGAAATGCACCCCTGTTTCTTTGCTGTAAGCCACTTTGAGCATGATTTTGTGTGTGTGTGTGTGTAAAAGCAGCATACAAATGAAATGAGTGAAATGAAATGATCAGTCGGGAATCAAACACAATCCATAATTGCTGCTCCAATGCAAGCAACACCTGCTGAGGATGCCTCCAAGTACACAGCACAACAGCAGGAAGGAGTGTGTTCCACACGTCAGTGTGAGCGATGCATGGAGCATTTCATCCTCCAGGAATGTAGCCTTCAAACATCAGGTGAACTTGTTTCCTGACGCAGCTCGTAAAAGCCAAGCCCTAAGTTGTCCTTTCAATGTAAGGACTTTCAGCTGATGGAACATAGATGGAAGCTGCACCTCTTTCTCGCCAATTGCAGTGCAACAAGTCCCGCTCCAGGAAAAAAATAGGAATGAGGAGCTTGAAATAAATCCAGGAAGAACTCTTTGTTTGGTTCTCTTTGACATCGGATAATCACTCAGTATAGAGACCGATTGAAATGTCTCGTCTCCAACACCTGCATGGCTACGATATCCCAATCATGCCATGCGGTGTTGCTGCCTGCCTTAGTAGAAATGCATCCCGGTTTCCAATATGACCGTATAACACCGGTCCTGAAAGACCTACATTGGCTCCCAGTACATTTCTGAGCACAATTCCAAGTGTTGGTGCTGACCTTGAAAGCCCTAAACAGCCTCAAAGGCCCAGTATAACTGAAGGAGCATCTCCACCCCCATCGTTCTACCCGGACACTGAGGTCCGGCTCCGAGGGCCTTCTGGCAGTTCCCTCACTGCGAGAAGTGAGGTTACAAGGAACCAGACAGAGGGCCTTCTCGGTAGTGGCACCTGCCCTGTGGAATGCCCTCCCATGAGATGTCAAGGAAATAAACAACTATCTGACTTTTAGAAGACATCTGAAGGCAGCCCTGTTCAGGGAAGTTTTTAATGTTTGTTGTTCTATTGTGCTTTTAATTCTGTTGGGAGCCGCCCAGAGTGGCTGGGGAAACCCAGCCAGATGGGTGGGATATAAATAAATTATTATTATTATTATTATTATTATTATTATTATTGGGTGTATAGCGGCCAAGGACACATCATTCAGCTAACATGCCTCCAGATCAAGGGAAATAAAGGCTCCACTCTGTGCTGCCTTAGCCAGACCCCACCTGGAGTCCCATGTCCATTTCTGGGCACCTTAGTTCAAGAAGGATATTGACAAGCTGGACAGTGCGCAGAGGAGATGGTCAAGGGTCTGGTGACCAATCCTTATTGAGGTTGAGAGAGCCAAGCATGTTTAGCCTTGCTCCATCTCCATCAGGTATTACACTTTATCATGCTGCCAGTTATTATAGTGCAAGCTACTAGAACTCTAGGGAGTTTTGAACCCCTGTTTAAATCCTATTCTGCAAGGGTGTGAAAGAAGACTACCTCTTTCAATTACTTCGTGGACTATTTTTTAAAAAATACTATAGTCAAATGGAATCACAGGCAGGATTCAAGATAAAAGCAGCAGAAGGAAAAAATGATAAGAGAACAGAAAAGAAAGAAACTTTTTGTAATAGCAGGAGGCTACATGCAGGGAAATTGCTTGGATGCCATGGGGCAAATTTGGCCAATATTTGATAAAATACCCAGTGGGGTGGGGTTATTAATAACAAAGGGGGAGAGAGAGGGGAAGGCCAATCACAGGAAGCTTGGGATCCCTTTTTGGACACCGTGGGAGGAAGCATTTGGAGTGAGGAGCAGGAAGAGGACACTGGGTCCCTGAAGGGCTCCTCCTGTGAAGTGATTTAGTCATGTGGGTGGCCAGCGTAGACTTGGCAGTGGGCCCCAGGCCTCACAGGGCAGGGTGCCAGCCAGGACTCCTGGGTTCTCAAGGAATCTGGTGGGGCTGGGTGGCTTACGGAGAGGGAGGGCCAGGCCAGCAGTCAGTCCTTCCCTGGGCAGGGAGAGGCACTGAAGTGAGTGGCGTCAGCACCTTGGCTTCCTAACAGTGCAGCTGAGTCATCCTGTGACCTCTGGATCGGGCCCTTTCCCTCTGAGCACCTAGCACACACAGAGGGCAGCGGTGTTGCAGAATCCCTTTGCATGGCTGGCAAAAAGAAGATGGGGCGCTCAGGACCCCTCAGGAGACTGGATAAACCCCACTTGGGTTTGGCATGCAGATAGTTTGTGGCCCCCACCCTTTCCCTGCCCAGCTGTGGCACCCAACCCTCCTTTATTTATTCAGCGCAATTGCTTGTTTATGGTCCCGCGACCTCGAGGATGGGAGGTAATAAATGCCAGCCATCTCCTCTGGCTGGGTAGGATCCTCTGAAGTGCTTAGCAGGCTGCCTGTCCCACAAAATGTAAGGGCCTTGTTGGGTCATGAGCCATGGTGAGTCTGGAAGCCTTCAGGTCAAATCCCACTCCCACCAGAAACTTAGTAGGGGTCCTGAGACACCCCATGCCCCCTCCCAACCTCAGTCGCCCTGTCTGCAGAGTGGGGATAATTCCACCAGCCTACCATATGGGATTGTTGTAAACATTAACTCTCTTTCTAAATTCCGATGCTAAACTCTTGTCAGTGATAATAACAAGGACAGGAGGCATAGCTGAGTTTTCCTTTGGGAGAAAAGTGGCTCCAGCAGAAGAGTGTGAGCATGGCAGGGTGAGGTGTCTCTGCTCATGCGCAGAGGGAGGTGGAGGTGGGGAGGAGGGGCTTTCCCGTCTCCCTGTAATCTCAGATATTCTGGCATTCCTACCTGGCAGAAAAGGTCCTTGGATTGGACTGGCGCAAAGCCATTTCAGGCCTCCAGTGCGCCCCCCCCCAGCTGGTGTTTCCATGGTCGGGCCTTGCAAAGAGCCCCCCCCCCACCATACTCCATGCAACTGACCATAACTGCTCAAGATAGCCTTAAATAAACAATTTGGAGTCCAGTAAAACCTGTTCAGAGTCTTATCTTGGGGGAGGAAGGAACTGCGCAATAGTGCTGTGTTCAGATTTCCAGCTGCCCTCTGCATCCTCTTAAGTGGCAGTGATAGTAAAAAAGGGATCTCAACCTTTCTATGTATTTGGTGGAGAAATAAACAAGCAAACACCAATCATCCGTCTGCAGCCTTCTTTGACTCAATCTTCAGAGAGAGACTGTGTGGCATGAACTTGAGGCCTCAATGGTGAATCGAAGTTTAAGGGGTAAGCTCCATGGAAGCACCAGCCCATAAATCAGGAGTAATCCGCTGGATCTTCTCTTCGACTCAGTGCGCTGGGTGTTTGGATGTGACACTAAGCCAAACTGTGTCTTAACTCCCGGTTGCACAGCAAGAGCTGGGGCAGAGCAAAATCGCCTTGAGTCCCGTAAGGGGAAAAGGCAGGATATAAACTGATTAATCAATTGATAATAAAGCAGCCGCATATTTCTCACTGTGCCCCCAAGCACACGTGCTCATTCTCGCTAATTCATAGTTTGCCTGAGCATTACATGCAAATGAGACCAGTGTGTGGAGGATGGCCGGTAAGATCACTAGGGATCACTAGGGAAGGGAAACTGTCAATATTGTAAGGCCTTTATGCAAATCTATTGTGTAACCGCACTTGAAATACTGTGTACAGTTCTGGTTGCCAGGCCTCCGAAAGGAGTGTTTTAGGGACAGGTTGAGAAAAGGCATCCGGAAGGATGAAGGGGCTTGAGCAACACTCCTAAGAAGACAGGATACACCACTGGGGGCTTTCTTTTGCTTTGTGGGAGAAAAGATGAGAAGGGGAGATGTGACAGAGGTATGCAGAATTATGCAAGGCATCGAGAAAGGGGACGGAGAGAAGCTTTCCTCTCTCATATCGCTAGAACCCATCTGGGATCATCTTATGAAGCTGAATGGCAAAGGAGACTCAGGGCAGACTTTTCGTTGTAAGTTACAATAACGATTACAAAAATCGCAAGTGACACAAAGATGCCTTCGTGAAATCACAATGCTACTGCAGTATTCTACAGGATCCATTGCACTTGAAGAGGAAGGAGGTCCTTGTCCCCCAAATGCCACCACACTCCTAGGGAGCGGGGACAGCAGAAGCCCCCAAGTCCTGGCATCCTGCCAGCACCACTGATCTGACCCCCACCTTTCAGTTTCTGTACTTTCAAGACTACAGCTTTGGAGCCCCCCCCCCCGAACTCCAAGTTGGGCAAAGGTTGTGGAGCTGCTCTGATGGAGGAGGAGGAGGAGAGGTGGCCTAGGTGCAGTCTTGGCCAGGAGGTGTCTATTTGGGGCATTACTAAGAGGCAATCAAGTGACAAGGCAGAAACCCAAGGGGTGCTATTTATAGCCCTTGTTCTGTGGCTGCTCCTATTAGATAAACAGCTTCTTGGGTATGGTTGGTGCTCAGAGCCCTTTCACCTGGGCAGGTAGCATGCCCCACTTCAAGGCAGGCAAATGAGCCCAAATGGGCACTGCCTGACGTCAATCTGGATTTATCAGAAAGCGATACAGCGGAGATAAACACATGCTTGCTCCTGGCGCAAAGGCAAGCCGACACCCGGGGTCGTGCCCCAGAGCTTTGTACCCCACACAAGTCTTGTTTTCCCTCCATTGTTAACAGGGCACATATTTGCTACAACAACGTCTGGACTCACACACAGCCTTCTTTCGTTCTCTTTTCCCAGGACTACAGAAATGTAATCAGATAGGATTGTGACGCTGCCGAGATGCAGGCAACGGGCACCATTATTTTCATGCTTCACCCAACTACATTCACACCGTTGAACAACCTCAGGAGGGGAGAGAGAGGGAGAGAGACGTAAGCCCATGGAACCACGTCTCACCCACCCACCCACAGCATTCTCACAGAACATGTACAGAGATAGGCAGTCTCTCTGTCTCTCTTTCAGTCTCTCTCTTGCACAGAGAAACACACTTCAAGGGCCAAGCGGTGAGTTCTGGGGCTCAGATTGTTCTCCTCAAGCTTTCCATGGGGCAACTTTCCTAGGTGCCTTGTAGAATGACAAGCCGCAGTAACATTGGATCTGCACTCAGCAGCAAGGTCTCTCACTGGAAGCTGCTCATGCTCACAAGTCCAGTTGTGAGCAGATACTGAAGCATCACTTGCACTGTGATTGTGGAAGGCGAACACGGAGGCCACAGGAGGTCTTGCAGACCAGAGGAGCATCAGAGCTGCAGCGAGGACCAGACTGGTCTGAGATGGAAGGCCAGATATCCTCAACCTCCTGAAGCCAGGGAGGCCAACGTGGGTCACCCAAAATTCATTGCTGGATTTCTCTGTCCATTGCATCAGCACAACTCAGGACTGCCTTTGTCATTTTCATTTAGCTTCTAGAATATGTCCTTTACACACACACACACACACACACACACACACACACACACTTTTTGCTGTAATATTTGCCACCTTGGACAGTTTGAATTTTAAACCCTTAGAAGCCCTTTTGCAAATTGTTCGATATTTCTTGCAAAGTAAACTTGCAGGGGGTGGAGTGGGGAGCAGTGTGTTACAAAATAATGATGATGATGATTTTTATTGTTTTATAAGTAAAATTTACAGTTGTTAGGATTATCATAAACCTAAATGTCATCTCAAAACTCTCCCCCGAAACTACCCCTCCCCCTTTGGCCCTGGTACAGCCTTAGTATGTTAAAGGATGTTTAAAAGTTCTCAAAATTCAACAGACTTGTTAAAAAGATTATCAAGGTTATCAGTGCTTTTTTTCTGGAAAAATGGGTGCTGGTACTCAGCGTGAAGTTGTTCCAGTAAGTGCCACACTTTTTAACAACAACAAGAAGAGGTGCCAGCGCTGCGTACCCTTGAGGACCCCCTGAAAAAAAGCACGGAGAGTTGTCAAAATTGATCAAAAGTATAAAAAAATACTGGGGAGGTATTATGAAGTATTTCGTGCATTCCACATTGCACCATATTGGGGTGTGGGGTGGTAATACCACCCTGGATGTTTCACTGTGATTCTTGCATCGCAGGGGGGGGGGTGCCTAGATGACTCCCTTGGGATTCCTTCCAATCTATGATTCCATGCTGTTGGACAGCGGAACGGACTCCCCTGGAATATGGTGGACTCTCCTTCACTGGAGGTTTTTAAGCAGAAGTTGGCTGGCCATTCACCAGGGATGCTTCAGCTGAGATTTGGGGGTTGCACTAGATGACCCTTGGGGTCCCTTCCAAATCAGCTCCCCCCTCTCTATCCCCTTTCTCTCCTCCGCAGTCTCGCCATTGCCCTTTTTGCCTTTCCCTCATTCAATCCCTTCCTTACCTGCTCCAGGGAGGGGCCGGCCTGGCTCACAGCTTCCCCCCTGCAAATATTTGCCCAAGGTCCTTTGTCACAGTCGCTATTTACACTGGGCGGGCTGAGCACCACACTTGGAACATACCTGCCAAGAAGGACTGCCCTCCCTCCTTACCAGTGCCCTTTCCTTGCCAGCGGGTCAAATCCCCCCCCCATGCCCAACTGACCCACCAGTTCCCAGGGTGTTTCCTCCATGAGACACCTCCTGCTGGACGCCTCTCCCTGAAGGTGACACATCCCTGCCCTTATCAGAAGAATTTTGAGGGGTGGTGTGGCCAGCCACCTCCTCCTCCTCCTCCTCCCCTCCCCGCTAGAAATCTCTCTCTGGAGCTTTGAGCTTCAATCCAGCTTTGGTGCTGATCGGAGGAAGGTGCGCTCCTTGACCTCTGCCTGGAAAACCCTCTGGCACCTGCCCTCCCCTTTGCCAGCGGCCCCTGGTGCCTCAACCCATGAGACCCAATGACTGGAGAATGGGGGTGAGCCTCTTCGCTCTCTGCCTCTGGACGGGGCTGGTCATGGCCTCCTCCACAGAGGGTAAGTATTTGGGAGCGCAGGAGCCTTCGGGATGCGGAGGGTGTGGCGGGGTGGGAACTCTGCCGCTTGGGCAACCAGCTGTGTGGTGGGTGCATCTGGGGAAGGGGTGGAGTCACAGGAGAGTCGCCAGCCCCCTTGCCAGGGCTCAACGCATGCCAAGGCTCATGGCAGCCCAAGCCCAGAAGCTGTCGCTCATCCACGAAATACCTAAATTATTTTTTTTAAAAGAGACTTCCCTGGAGCATGTGCAGAGTCCCATTCCCTCCTCACAGAGAAACTTAACCTCAGTCAGACAAGGAACATCAGGGGAGCCAGATTGCTCTTGGGTCAGACCAAAGTTCTCTCTAGTCCAGCTTTCCATTCGCCACAGTGGCTGACTAGATAGCCCAGTGAGAAGCCCACAAGCCAAGGCGGCCGCCCTCTCCTGCTGATTTTCTCCCCACTGATGATGAGCGTCCTGTGGCAGACTGCCTCTCATCCTCATATTCAACCATTATGACTACTAGCTACGGAAAGCCATGATTTGTCCAACCCTCTTCCAAAGCCACCCACCTTCGTGGCTGTCACTACATCTTGTGGGAAGGAGTCCCATGGTTTAACCATGTACTGTGTGAAGAAGGACTTTCTTTTCTTTCTCTCGCTCTTCAGCTTCACTTGATGGCCCCGGTTGGGTTCCAGGCAGCTTTCTGCCGATGGGTTTATGGAGCATTTCCCCTGATTTGTTTGCAGGGAGATTAGAAGGTGTTGGCTTTCTAACGATTATAAAACAAGCGTTATCACCCCAGACTTTCCAGGCCATTTCCCTGCCACTTTCTTTTTCTAAAAAAATAAATAATTGTTTATTTAGTTTTCAAAAGTTTACCATCAACAATATGTTTAATTTATCAGTTGACGCCCCATCCCCCCTCCATGATGTTCAATGTTCATCCTTTAATGCTGCATATTTTAACTTATAACCACTCCATTTTTACATCCCAAATTATTAGCCTTAATGTATTTCCGCTGTTGCTCATATTTCAAATCCTGCCCATGTTTCCATGCAATTTATTATAGTTCTTTAGATATTCTACAAAAGGTTTCCAATCCTCAAAAAAAGGTTTGGTCACATTTGTTCCCTGTCACTTTCCTTCTTGCAAACATTCCCATCTGCTGGGGAAGAGGGTTTTCTGCACAGGAGCTATCAATGAACTGTAAAGATGCAAACTTGACTTGCTGGTGGACAGCTGAGGGATCGTCCGCACTTCCGCTTTTCCCACCACTTCCACCCCCCCACCCCCTGGGGAAAAACTTGCTCTTTACTGCTGTTGGAACAAACATCCATCGGGTTTTCCTCAGATTGAAGTTTGTGCCGATTCAGCAGTAAGGAGAAGGAAATGGAAAACTGCTCAGACTCGTTCCTAGAAAACACGAAAGAAGCAGAAAACCTCTCGGAACCGTGCTTTGTAGGCATGGGGCAAGTGTGGGCAAGCCCTGAGTTCTGCCTGAATGTGTGTGGGGGGGAGGTCCCTGTGGGCCAAATGTGGGGGTGGTGGTGGTGGCTGACAGTGCTGTGAGAGTGGGTGGGTGGAAACTAAGGCTCTCCCTCCCTGAGTCCATCCAGCCACAGCCACTGTCCTTCTGTTCTCTAAATGCCAATTTCCACCTGGTGGGCCTTCAAGTCCTGGAGTAACCACAGGAAAGAACAAGAACTTCATTTGTTTATTTAAAGGTGGTTTCAGGTGATAAAAGACACGACGGGCGGCAGGGGACTCACGTTGCAGCGTCCATGCCCCCCTCCCCCCGCCTTTATAGGCAACTGGCAGGACCCAGGTTGGGTGTTGTCACAAGTCACACCTTGTTTTATCCTCCACATATCTGACATTGAGGCAGAAAGAACGGCTGCAGGAGGCTGAAGGCTCAGGACCTCTCAGCCGGTGGCGGCGGAGGCGGCCAGGAAGCCGGGCTAGGGCCTGGGAGAGACCAGGATTTGAATCCCCACTCAGCCTTGTAGCCCACTGGGCGATCTTGGGCCAGCCACGTTCCCTCACAGCCTAACCTGCGTCAGAGTGTGTCTGTAAGGCCAAAAGGAGAGGAGGGAGGTGTGGGGTCATCACCTTGAGCTCCTTAGAGAAAAGACAGGGTGTAAAGGCAATAATAACATGGAAATTTGCTGCTGCCCACCCCACTCTCCCTCCTCCCTGTCCCCCTTGTACCTGCGTCTGGGGCCTCCTCCTCCTCCTCCTCCTCTGTCTTGGAAGAATCTGTGCCCGCCTGCACAGCCTCCTCCACCAGTGCCACAAATATGCCGCGAGTGGAGACGTGCAGGTCAAGGAAGTTTCCCTTCTGTTTTTTGGTGATGTTCTCTGGTGTGGCCAGAGCACAGGAGCCAAAACAAGACATCCAGGATTGGAATTGGAAGCCAGTGAGGCTCCTGTCAGCCTGGGATGCCCTGCTTAACACGGGACAGTTGCGTGGTATGAATTCGGGTTTTTCATGGATTGCTGTCTGTTCCGATTTAGAGCTAAAGAGTGGGTTTTCTCTGGGAAAGGAGCGGGGCCTGTGCTTGTTCTTAACGAGGTCTTTAATTATTGGATTTGTATCTGGCACTTCCTCTGGAAAGAGGCCAGGGTGGCAAGAGACAGAGATCAAGCAGAGTGAAAGCTCCAGGAGCCGCTTGGGTCTGGAGGCACATTCTCAGAAACAGGCAGACAAGGCCATCGATTTCCACATTTGGTCTCCACAGGATATGTGACCAGAGTGTTCAGTTTCCCCCTGACAGACTTTAAACAGTAGCTGTAAAATGTCCATAGCTTCTTTTAGCTTAAAATAAAAAAATTCCTACCAGTAGCACCTTAAAGACCAACTAAGTTAGTTCTTGGTATGAGCTTTCGTGTGCATGCACACTTCTTCAGATTCTTTTAGCTTGACAGTTGGAATAACAGAATTTTAGGATTGGAAGAGATCTAGGAGGTCAGCTAGTGAAACCCTACAGTGGGAGACCTGCCATTCATGTGTCCTGCAGCTGTCGCTTGTCCCTGACAAGCCCCTTCTTTGCTTGATACCCCTCCAGTGACTGGGAGCCCACCATCACCACCTGAGGCACTCGATATTCCCCTGCCAAGCAGCTCATGCCATTGGGAAGCTCCTGCTCTTGCTCATCCAGAATCTGCCATTTCCCTGCCAATTCCACCCACTGGTACTAGTCCTTCTCTTCTGGAATGGCAGAAAACATGAGTCTGCGCCATCTTTTCCATGGCACCCCTGTAAGCATTACGAGGCTGCTGTCACCATGAGTCCCTTTCCCCTTCCCTTTGCCAGGGGCCAACCTAACCAGTTCTTTCAGTCAATCCCTGTAGAATCATAAATTCATAGGGTTGGAAGGGATCCTGAGGGTCATCCAGTCCACCCCCTGCGATGCAGGAATCCTTTGCCCAACGTGGGGCTCAAACCCATAACCCTGAGATGAAGATTCTCATGCTCTACCGACTGAGCCATGGTCTTTGTTTCCATCCTGGTCACCTTCAACTTTGTCCTTCTTAAAAGGTGGCACCCAGAACCAGACACAGCCTGACAAGCATAGAATAGAGTGGATCTATTGCTTCTTGCCGTCTGGACTTGTTATGATATTGTGTGCGCCTGTTTATGTCGCCTTTGTTTTTTGTTTTTTTTTTTTGGTTTCTTTGTGGAAGTAGTTTTTTTTTAATTTTTTAATTTTTAATTTTATTTATCATTAATACACATATACAAGCATACAAACATACATTTCATACAATCTTTAAAAATATTCAGACATACTTACACTCAATCCCACAAATAGTTCCTTTCCCCATCACCATCCACCGACCCTTCACCCCACCTTTGTGTTGACTTCCAATCTACTCAATTACAATATCTTTCCACTTCTATTACTTTCTTTCACACACCTTTACCCTAATTTCATACTTCTTTTTCTATTACACATTGTTTTCCATCTTATTTGATATTTCAGTATTTGAAACGGAACTTGTTTATTCTAATAGGAGTTCTGATTTTTCGATATGATTTTGCAGGTATCTTTTAAACACCTTCCAGTCCCTATCTCTCTTTTCTTTTGAAATCCTTCCAATTTCTTCCATTGTTTTGGATATATTGTAATACTCCAATAATTTGGCAAGCCATTCTGTTTTTGTCGGTATTATACCACTTTTCCAGTTTTTCGCAATCAATAGCCTTGCTGCTACTGTTGCGTATAAATATAAGGTCTTATCTTCTTCCTTTAGGCTTCCTGGTACTATTCCTAATAGAAAACCTTCTGGTGTTTTCCTAAATGAGTATCTAAACATTTTTTTCATTTCATTATATATTATTTCCCAAAATTGTTTGATGTTTAAACAATTCCACCATATATGTATCATAGTACCTTTTCCCGTGTTGCATCGCCAGCAGACATCGCTACAGTTTTTATTCATTTTTGCTATTCTTTCAGGTGTTAAATACCATCTATGTTGCATTTTAAGGTAATTTTCTTTCAGTATATAACACATGGTGAATTTCATATCTTCTTTCCACAATTTTTCCCATTGTTCAAACATAATATTTTTCCCAGTGTCTTGCGCCCATTTAATCATTGATGCTTTAACCAATTCATCCTTTGTTTCCCACTCTAAAATCAGATTATACAATTTAGATATATTTTTTGATTTTTCTTGTATTAAATATTTATCGAATTTTGATATTTCTTTTTCAAATCCTAACTTTTTGTCTTTTGCTAATCTATACTTAATTTGAATATATTGAAACCAATCACTAATATGAGCTTTAATTTCTGTGTAGTCCTTTAATTCCAATTCCCCGTTTTCTTCCTTTAATACAGTTTTATAGGTAGCCCAATTTTCTTTCATATTTAATTTTTTCACTGCGACAATTTCTGCTGGCGATGCCCACCAGGGAGTTTTCGGTTCTAAGAGTCTTTTATATTTCTCCCATATTTTATCTCGTCTCTACTCCCTCTAAATCCAATACATCCGAGTCATCTAATTTGATCCATTCCTTTAGCCAGGTCAGACTCACCGCATCGTGATATAACTCCATATCTGGGAGACCAAATCCTCCTCTCTCCTTCTTATCTATCATTATTTTGTGTTTTATTCTTGGTTTTTTTCCTGACCATATGAATTTAGCCAAATCTCTTTTCCAGTTATTAAAACATTTATCTCCTCCTAGTATTGGGATACTTTGAAATAAAAACATCATCCTTGGTAATATGTTCATCTTTATTACCGATATTTTCCCTAGTAAGGAAAGATTTAATTTTCCCCATACTTGCAAGTCATTTTTTATTTCATTCCATGTTTTCCCATAGTTCTCATTACTTAAGTCTATAGTATTTGTTGTGAAATTTATTCCAAGATACCTTATTTTCTTTTTAATTTCCAATCCTGTAATTTCTTGTAATTTCACTTTATCTTTTTCTTCCATATTTTTCACTAGTATTTTGGTTTTCCCATAGTTTAATTTGAATCCTGCTAATCTGCCATATTTGTTTATGCATTCCAATTTTCTAGGTGTACATTGTAGGGGATTTTCTGTTGTGATCATAACATCATCTGCAAAGGCTCTTAACTTATATCTTTTTTCACCAACTGCTATTCCTCTTATTTGGTGGTCCTGCCTTATTTTCTTTAATAGAACCTCTAATACTATTATAAATAACATTGGGGATAGGGGGCATCCTTGTCTTGTACCTTTAAAGATGTTGATTTCTTCTCCAAACTCTCCATTAATAATAATTTTTGCTTTCTGTTGGTTATATATTGCATTTATACCTTTTTGGAATTTTTCACCTAGACACAATTCTTTTAATAGTTTTTTCATAAATTCCCATGAGATTTTGTCGAAAGCCTTCTCCGCATCAATTGATATCAGGGCTGCTTGTTTGTCTCTTCTTACTTGTAGATATTCCATTATGTCTATTATATTTCTGATATTATCCTTTATTTGTCTACCTTCCACAAATCCAGCCTGATTTTTATGTACTATTTTTCCTATAATTTTTTTCAACCTATTAGCCAATAATCCTGCGTAAATTTTATAATCGGAATTTAACAATGAAATGGGTCTATAATTTGAGACCGATTCCAAATCCGTACCTTGTTTTGGCAGGAGCGTTATATACCCTTGAGTCCAAGAGTCTGGAATATTCCCCTTCTCTACTGCTTCCTCTATTACTTCTTTTAGTGGGTCAATTAATTCATTTAACATTTCTTTGTAATATTCTGCTGGTATACCATCTGGACCTGGGGATTTCCCTATTTTTAATTTTTGAATTGATTCCTTAATTTCTACGGTTGATATTGGTTCATTTAATAATTTATGGTCTTCTTCTGCTATCTCTATTAATTTATTTTTCTTTATATATTCCTCTATTTCTTCTATTGGCACTTCATCTTTTTGATATAATTTTTTGTAATATTTTTCAAATTCTTTTTTAATTTCTGTCATATCCCTTATTGTCCTCTCTTCTACTTTTATTTTATTTATTAATTTTTCATTTCTTTGTTTCTTTAGTTGCCAGGCAAGGATCTTGCCTGGCTTGTTTGCCCATTCAAAATTTTTATATTTCCAAAATTTATGTCATCTTTGATTGTGTTAGCTTTTTACTCAGCTGCTTCACATTGCTGGCTTAGAGTTAGCTTGTGAGAAACCAATGAGACACCTAGATCCCTTTCACCTGTTCTGCCGCCAAGCCAGGTCTACCCTCCATCCCATACTTGTGTTCTTGATTCAGAAGCGTTAGTGCTTCTGTATGTGGAGGCAGAGCCAAGCCATCTTGGCTAGTAGCCATTGATAACCCTCTCCTTCATGAATTTGCCCTGTCCTCTTTTAAAGCCATCCAAGTTGGTGTCCATACCAGCCTCCTGTGGGAGGGAGTTCCACAGTTTAACTCTGCGCTGTGTAATAAAAAATAACAAAATTTATCTGTCCTAAATCTTCCAACATTCAGCTTCTTTTGATGTCCCCAGGTTCAAGCATTAAGAGAGGTGGAGAAAAACTTTCCTCTGTCCAATTTCTCCATGCCACGCATGATTCGTACAAACTTCTATTATGTTGCCTCTTACTCAACTTTCTAAACTAAAAAGTCCCTTTCTTCATAGGGACTTTTCACTCCATCCCTTTTATTGTTTCAGTCGCCTTTGTCTGAACCTTTTCCAAATCTACCATATCACATTTGAGGTGATAAGAACTGTACACAGTAATCCAAAAGGGGTCAAATAATGAAAGAATTGGAGACTTGGATGGGACCCCGGGACTCGTTTAGTCCAACCGTCTGCAGGGCAGGAATCACAATGAAAGCGTCCATGACAGATGGCCATCCAACCTCTGCTTAAAAGCCTCTGAAGAAGGGGAGTCCACACCTCCCAATGGAGCCCGTTCCACAGCTGATGAGCTCTTACCAACAGATAGTTCTTCCTAATGTTTGGTTGTAATCTCGTTTTTTGTAATTTTAATCCATTGATTTGGGTCCTCCCCTCTGCAGCAGAAAATGAGCTGTAGGTATTTGAAGATGGCTATCATATCTGCTCCCAATCTCCTCTTTTCCAGACTAAACATTCACAACTCGTCTCCTCCTTCTGTAGGGAGTAGCAGGCTGCTTGGAGTGTCCTGGGGTCTGCTTCTGTTCTTCTCGAGTCTTCTCCTCTTATTTATTGGAGCTTATTTTGAAATTGCTGGGATAAGTTACAAAGGCCGGAAACTTATGGTTTGAGTACTTCCTACTCCTTCCTCCCAGCTTGTCATCTCTAGGCTGCAAATCCCTTTCTCTACTGTCATCTCCATGGAAGGTAGCAAGGGCATTAGCATACTCATCCACGGTCAGTAGCCTTGGATCTGATGGGGTTAGATTAAGAATGGAAAAAGACTCCTTCAAATCCATCTCCTCCTGTCTCTTTCTCCTCTGGGGGATGACAATAATCGTTCTGCACACTGTAGCTTTCACAGCCACCTTCGTGTCTTCTGAGGTTGGCAACTGCTGTCCTAGCTCCTCTGGCCCAGAATCAGTGTCCAAGGTGAGAGCATAGAGGCAATTTTGCAACTCTAAGACCAAGTGTGGTTTGTGACTGTCCTACTTCTGTGCATCACATTCCTCCAGGGGTTAGACTCTTGCAATGGACAATCTTTTCCCACTTGGGGACACTGCATCTCTCTTGGTGCTCAATCTCAGTCAACTCAGATCTATCAAGTAACTCTGCATGTTGTCCTGTCGCCTGAGGTGTGGTTGGGCAGGCCTCAAGTTGCTGCAACTTCTCTTCCTGCAAGACAACCAGCTTGCACTTGCTACAAGTGTACTGTTGCTTGTTCTCTGGCAGAATGGCAAACATGGCACAGGTGTAACAGGTTACTGCAGCAGCTCCCTCGCCCTCCATATCTCTGGTCCTCTGTACATCAAGAGACAGAATGCTGGGCCTCCCCCTTAAACTCCCCTGCTAAATGCCCTTGCAAACACCCCTGTTTGAGAGGTCTGGTCGCAAGCTCTGGTCCCAAGCTCCTAGGATCTGCACTGGGCTAACTTTGACTGCTGCTGGTCATTAACTCCTACCTCAGCCTCCCTCCCTCGAGGCATAATACACAAGAAGAGACCTCAAATGAGCCCACAGAGACATCTAGCTCTTCCACCAGTGAGCAGCCATCCACAAATAAGATGTCTTCTCAGTCAACATTGTCTGTCCCTTCCAGTAAGCTCACTACAGAGACTCCAAACACAACTGTAGAGACTGTGGGAAATTGCAGTTAAATATATCAAGCAAGCCTGGCCTACCTAATATTTAATACGACCACGGAATTGTATCCTTAGACTCGTTTGGGTCATGCCCCATTACCTCCAGAGAAGGAGGATATGAAGCTTCTTTCTTCACTCGGTCTACTATGTGAGCTCAGGAACAAATGGAGGTCTGGCCTGGTGCTCCAGGCTCACACTGCGTCCTTATAAACATTTTTCTACGTAGTGTAACTCAAGATGTTCTATCTGTGTTTACTTGTTGCTCCTTGGCTGAAGGCGTGAAGATGACCTTTGAAGTATTTCTAGGAAAGCTGTTTTAAACTTACTGTGGTCTGTTTATTACAAAAGGGGTAGAAATGGCGTAGTGCTATAAGCAAACTAAATGAGATACTGAAGTGGTATAGAAGCCTATATTCCGCTGCATGATTCTATGTTTTAAACTATCCTGGGGGCTATCTCTTACTGGGGAGTGTGTTGAGGCCTCCACGTTGGATATACTGATTTAGGCAATTCATTTATTAATTAATCCACAAAGAGAAGTCATTGATGGAAATATTTTTCATCCACAGAGACAAGTTCTATATCTACGACTCCTTTTACGACTCATCAGCCTTCTGACACAACTACACCAACCCTATCCTCAATTACCAACACACCCACTGACCAATTCTCGCATGCTACACCAAAAGATACTTCAACTGAGTCCCCATTGATGCCTAGTTCTTCCACCATTGAGCAACCATCCACAAAGGAGTTTTCACAGTCAAGCATGTCAGTCTCCTCCAGTGACTTGAAGACAGAAACTCCAAAAACAACAAATAATACGACAACGGGTTCTTCACCTACGACTCCTTTTACATCCATTCATCAGCTTTCTCTAACAACTACACCCACCCTATCCTCAAGTAACAACATACACACTGACCATTTCTCACATACTAAACCAATTGAGACTTCAATTGAGCCAACAGTGAAGTCTAGTTCTTCCACCACTGAAGAACCATCCACAACAGAGGTGTCTTCTCAGTCCACATTCACTACCTCCTCCAGGGAGCATAGTACTGAAACTATAGTTACAACAAGTGAGATTACAACACCTACTCCCTCCCAGACCCCTTCTACACCCAGTCCTGAGCCTACTGAGACAACTGCACCCAGCCTATCCACAAGAACAAACACACCCGCTGAACACCTGAAGCAGACTACACCACACGGGACCTCATCTGAGTACACAGGGAAGTCTAATTCTTCCACCACTGCACAACCATCCACAACAGAGGTGTCTTCTCAGTCCACATTCTCTGCCTCCTCCAGTGAGGTGACTTCTGAATCTCCAACCACAACTAGTGAGACTACAACACCTAATTCCTCCAAGAACAGTTCTACATCCAGTCCTGAGACTTCAGAGACAACTGCACCCAGCCAATCCACAAGAACAAACACACCCGCTGAACACCTGAAGCCGACTACACCACAAAGGACCTCATCTGAGTACACAGTGAAGTCTAGTTCTTCCACCACTGAACAACCATCCACAACAGAGGTGTCTTCTCAGTCCACATTCACTACCTCCTCCAGGGAGCATAGTACTGAAACTACCGTTACAACAAGTGAGATTACAACACCTACTCCCTCCAAGACTGCTTCTACACCCAGTCCTGAGCCTACTGAGACAACTGCACCCAGCCTATCCACAAGCATAAACACACCCACTGAGAACCTGGAGCAGACTACACCACAAGGGACCTCATCTGAGTACACAGTGATGTCTAGTTCTTCCACCACCGAACAACCATCCACAACAGAAGTGTCTTCTCAGTCCACATTCACTACCTCCTCCAGGGAGCATAGTACTGAAACTACCGTTACAACAAGTGAGATTACAACACCAACCCCATCCCAGACCCTTCTACACCCAATCCTGAGCCTACTGAGACAACTGCACCCAGCCTATCCACACCCGCTGAACATCTGAAGCAGACTTCACCACACGGGACCTCATCTGAGTACACAGTGAAGTCTAGTTCTTCCACCATTGAACAACCATCCACAACAGAGGTGTCTTCTCAGTCCACATTCACTACCTCCTCCAGGGAGCATAGTACTGAAACTCCATTAACAACTAGTGAGACTACAACACCTACTCCCTCCAAGATCCCTTCTACACCCAGTCCTGAGCCTACTGAGACAACTGCACCCAGCCTATCCACAAGCATAAAAACACCCACTGAGCACGTGGAGCAGACTACACCACAAGGGACCTCATCTGAGTACACAGTGAAGTCTAGTTTTTCCACCACTGAACAACCAATCCACAACAGAGGTTCTTCTCAGTCCACATTTACTACCTCCGCCAGGGAGCATAGTACTGAAACTATAGTTACAAACAAGTGAGATTAACAACACCAACCCCATCCAAGACCCCTTCTACACCCAGTCCTGAGTCTACTGAGACAACTGCCACCCAGCCAATCCACAAGAACAAATACACCCGCTGAACACCTGAAGCAGACTACACCACAAGGGACCTCATCTGAGTACACAGTGAAGTCTAGTTCTTCCACCACTGAACAACCATCCACACAGAGGTGTCTTCTCAGTCCACATTCACTACCTCCTCCAGGGAGCATAGTACTGAAACTACCGTTACAACAAGTGAGATTACAACACCTACTCCCTCCAAAGACTGCTTCTACACCCAGTCCTGAGCCTACTGAGACAAACTGCACCCAGCCTATCCACAAGCATAAACACACCCACTGAGAACGTGGAGCAGACTACACCACAAGGGACCTCATCTGAGTACACAGTGATGTCTAGTTTCTTCCACCACCGAACAACCATCCACAACAGAGGTGTCTTCTCAGTCCACATTCACTACCTCCTCCAGGGAGCATAGTACTGAAACTACCGTTACAACAAGTGAGATTACAACACCAACCCCCATCCCAGACCCCTCCTACACCCAGTCCTGAGTCTACTGAGACAACTGCACCCAGCCAATCCACAAGAACAAACACTCCGCTGAACACC
Organism: Podarcis muralis; assembly: GCF_004329235.1. Lineage (NCBI taxonomy): Eukaryota > Metazoa > Chordata > Lepidosauria > Squamata > Lacertidae > Podarcis > Podarcis muralis. Next base: position 55,646,659 of record NC_041324.1, on the reverse strand, counting down.
TGAAGCAGACTACACCACAAGGGACCTCATCTGAGTACACAGTGGTGTCTAGTTCTTCCACCACCGAACAACCATCCACAACAGAGGTGTCTTCTCAGTCCACACTTCACTACCTCCTCCTGGGAGCATAGTACTGAAACTACCGTTACAAACAAGTTGAGATTACAACACCAACCCCATCCCAGACCCCTTCTACACCCAGTCCTGAGCCTACTGAGACAACTGCACCCAGCCTATCCACACCCGCTGAACACCTGAAGCAGACTTCACCACACGGACCTCATCTGAGTACACAGTGAAGTCTAGTTCTCCACCATTGAACAACCATCCACAACAGAGGTGTCTTCTCAGTCCACATTCACTATCTCCTCCAGGGAGCATAGTACTGAAACTCCATTAACAACTAGTGAGACTACAACACCTACTCCCTCCAAGACCCCTTCTACACCCAGTCCTGAGCCTACTGAGACAACTGCACCCAGCCTATCCACAAGCATAAAAACACCCACTGAGCACGTGGAGCAGACTACACCACAAGGGACCTCATCTGAGTACACAGTGAAGTCTAGTTTTTCCACCACTGAAAACCATCCACAACAGAGGTGTCTTCTCAGTCCACATCTTACTACCTCCGCCAGGGAGCATAGTACTGAAACTATAGTTACAACAAGTGAGATTACAATCCCAACCCCATCCAAGACCCCTTCTACACCCAGTCCTGAGTCTACTGAGACAACTGCACCCAGCCTATCCACAAGAACAAACACACCCGCTGAACACCTGAAGCAGACTACACCACACGGGACCTTATCTGAGTACACAGTGAAGTCTAGTTCTTCCACCACTGAACACCATCCACAACAGAGGTGTCTTCTCAGTCCCATTTACTACCCTCCTCCAGGGAGCATAGTACTGAAATGGCAGTTACAACAAGTGAGATTACAACACCAACCCCATCCAAGACCCCTTCTACACCCAGTCCTGAGCCTACTGAGACAACTGCACCCAGCCTATCCACAAGCATAAACACACCACTGAGAACGTGGAGCAGACTACACCACAAGGGACCTCATCTGAGTACACAGTGAGGTCTAGTTCTTCCACCACCGAACAACCATCCACAACAGAAGTGTCTTCTCAGTCCACATTCACCTACCTCTCCAGGAGCATAGTACTGAAACTACCGTTACAACAAGTGAGATTACAACACCACTCCCTCCCAGACCGCTCCTACTCCCAGTCCTGAGCCTACTGAGACAACTGCACCCCAGCCAATCACAAGAACAACACACCCGCTGAACACCTGAAGCAGACTACACCACAAGGGACCTCATCTGAGTACACAGTGAAGTCTAGTTCTTTCCACCACTGAACAACCATCCACAACAGAGGTGTCTTCTCAGTCCACATTCACTACCCCCTCCAGGGAGCATAGTACTGAACTACCGTTACAACAAGTGAGATTACACACCAACCCCCATCCAAGACCCCTTCTACTCCCAGTCCTGAGCCTACTGAGACAACTGCACCCAGCCAATCCACAAGAACAAACACACCCGCTGAAGCACCTGAAGCAGACTACACCACAGGGAACCTCATCTGAGTACACAGTGAAGTCTAGTTCTTCCACCACTGAACAACCATCCACAACAGAGGTGTCTCTCAGTCCACATTCACTACCTCCTCCAGGGAGCATAGTACTGAAACTACCGTTACAACAAGTGAGATTACAACACCTACTCCCTCCAAGACTGCTTCTAAACCCCAGTCCTGAGCCTACTGAGACAACTGCACCCAGCCTATCCAAAGCATAACACACCCACTGAGAACGTGGAGCAGACTACACCACAAGGGACCTCATCTGAGTACATAGTGAAGTCTTAGTTCTTCCACCATTGAACAACCATCACAACCGAGGTGTCTCTCAGTCACATTCACTACTCCTCCAGTGAGCATAGTAAGTGAAACTCCATTAACAATAGTGAGACTACAACACCAACCCCATCCAAGACCCCTCTACACCCAGTCCTGAGTCTACTGAGACAACTGCACCCAGCCATCCACAAGAACAAACACACCCGCTGAACACCTGAAGCAGACTACACCACAAGGGACCTCATCTGAGTACACAG
>NC_041324.1:55575084-55644502 GCF_004329235.1 Podarcis muralis | reverse complement strand
CTATGCTCCCTGGAGGAGGTAGTGAATGTGGACTGCAGAAGACACCTCTGTTGTGGGATGGTTGTTCAGTGGTGAAGAACTAGACCACTGTGTACTCAGATGAGGTCCCTTGTGGTGTAGTCTGCTTCAGGTGTCTCAGGGGTGTGTGTTGCTTGTGGACTTGGCCCTGGGTGCAGTTTGTTCTCAGGTAGGCTCAGGACTGGGGGTAGAAGGGGTCTGGGAGGGAGTAGGTGTTGTCAATCTCACTTGTAGTAACTGTAGTTTCAGTATTATGCTCCCTGGAGGACGGTAGTGAACGTGGACTGAGAAGACACCTCTGTTGTGGATGGTTGTTCAGTGGTGGAAAAATTAGACTTCACTGTGTACTCAGATGAGGTCCCTTGTGGTGTAGTCTGCTTCACGTGCTCAGCCGGGTGTGTTTGTTCTTGTGGATTGGCTGGGTGCAGTTGCCTCAGTAGGCTCAGGACTGGGGTAGAAGGGGTCTTGGGATGGGGTTGGTGTTGTAGTCTCACTAGTTGTAACGGTAGTTTCAGTACTATGCTCCCTGGAGGAGGTAGTGAATGTGGACTGAGAAGACACCTCTGTTGTGGATGGTTGTTCGTGGTGGAAGAACTAGACATTCACTGTGTACCTCAGATGAGGTCCCTTGTGGTGTAGTCTGCTTCAGGTGTCAGGCGGGTTGTTTTCTTGTGGATTGGCTGGGTGCAGTTGTCTCAGTGACTCAGGACTGGGCTGTAGAAGGGGTCTGGAGGAGTAGGTGTTGTAATCTCACTTGTGTAACGGTAGTTTCAGTACTATGCTCCCTGGAGGAGGTAGTGAATGTGGACTGAGAAGACACCTCTGTTGTGGATGGTTGTTCAGTGGTGGAAGAACTAGACTTCACTGTGTACTCAGAAAGGTCCCGTTGTGGGTTAGTCTGCTTCAGGTGTTCAGCGGGTGTGGTTTGTTCTTGTGGATTGGCTGGGTGCAGTTGTCTCAGTAGACTCAGGACTGGGTGTATAAGGGTCTGGGAGGGAGTAGGTGTTGTAATCTCACTTGCTGTAACATAGTTTCAGTACTATGCTCCCTGGGAGGAGGTAGTGAATGTGGACAGAGAAGACCACCTCTGTTGTGGATGGTTGTTCAGTGGTGGAAGAACTAGACATCACTGTGTACTCAGATGAAGGGTCCCTCGTGGTGTAGTCTGCTCCAGGTGTCTCGGTGGGTGTGTTTGTTCTTGTGGATAGGCTGGGTGCAGTTGTCTCAGTAGGCTCAGGACTGGGAGTAGAAGCGGTCTTGGGATGGGAGTTAGGTGTTGTAATCTCACTTGTTGTAACTGTAGTTTCAGTACTATGCTCCCTGGAGGAGGTAGTGAATGTGGACTGAGGAAGACACCTCTGTTGTGGATGGTTCTTCAGTGGTGGAAAGAACTAGACTCACTGTGTACTCAGATGAGGTCCCTTGTGGTGTAGTCTGCTTCAGGTGTCTCAGTGGGTGTGTTTGTTCTTGTGGATAGGCTGGGTGCAGTTGTCTCAGTAGGCTCAGGACTGGTTCTAGAAGGGGTCTTGGAGGGAGTAGGTGTAATCTCACTTGTTGTAACGGTCCAGTTTCAGTACTATGCTCCCTGGAGGAGGTAGTGAATGTGGACTGAGAAGACACCTCTGTTGTGGATGGTTGTTCAGGTGGTGGAAGAACTAGACTTCACTGTTGTACTCAGATGAGGTCCCTTGTGGTGTAGTCTGCTTCACGGTGTTCGGTGGGTGTGTTTGTTCTTGTGGATAGGCTGGGTGCAGTTGTCTCAGTAGGCTCAGGACTGGGAGTAGAAGTGGTCTTGGAGGGAGTAGGTGTTGTAATCTCACTTGTTGTAACTGGTAGTTTCAGTACTATGCTCCCTGGAGGAGGTAGTGAATGTGGACTGAGAAGACACTTCTGTTGTGGATGGTTGTTCGGTGGTGGAAGAACTAGACATCACTGTGTACTCAGATGAGGTCCCTTGTGGTGTAGTCTGCTCCACGTTCTCAGTGGGTGTGTTTATGCTTGTGGATAGGCTGGGTGCAGTTGTCTCAGTAGGCTCAGGACTGGGTGTAGAAGGGGTCTTGGATGGGGTTGGTGTTGTAATCTCACTTGTTGTAACTGGTAGTTTCAGTACTATGCTCCCTGGAGGAGGTAGTGAATGTGGACTGAGAAGACACCTCTGTTGTGGATGGTTGTTCAGTGGTGGAAGAACTAGACTTCACTGTGTACTCAGATGAGGTCCCTGTGGTGTAGTCTGCTTCAGGTGTTCAGCGGGTGTGTTTGTTCTTGTGGATTGGCTGGGTGCAGTTGTCTCAGTAGGACTCAGGACTGGGTGTAGAAGGGGTCTGGGAGGGAGTAGGTGTTGTAATCTCACTTGTTGTAACGGTAGTTTCAGTACTATGCTCCCTGGAGGAGTAGTGAATGTGGACTGAGAAGACACCTCTGTTGTGGATGGTTGTTCAGTGGTGGAAGAACTAGACTTCACTGTGTACTCAGATGAGGTCCCTTGTGGTGTAGTCTGCTCCAGGTGTTCAGTGGGTGTGTTTGTTCTTGTGGATAGGCTGGGTGCAGTTGTCTCAGTAGGCTCAGGACTGGGAGTAGAAGGGGTCTGGGATGGGGTTGGTGTTGTAATCTCACTTGTTGTAACGGTAGTTTCAGTACTATGCTCCCTGGAGGAGGTAGTGAATGTGGACTGAGAAGACACCTCTGTTGTGGATGGTTGTTCAGTGGTGGAAGAACTAGACTTCACTGTGTACTCAGATGAGGTCCCTTGTGGTGTAGTCTGCTTCAGGTGTTTCAGCGGGTGTGTTTGTTCTTGTGGATTGGCTGGGTGCAGTTGTCTCAGTAGGCTCAGGACTGGGTGTAGAAGCGGTCTGGAGGGAGTAGGTGTTGTAATCTCACTTGTTGTAACGGTAGTTTCAGTACTATGCTCCCTGGAGGAGGTAGTGAATGTGGACTGAGAAGACACCTCTGTTGTGGATGGTTGTTCAGTGGTGGAAGAACTAGACTTCACTGTGTACTCAGATGAGGTCCCTTGTGGTGTAGTCTGCTCACGTTCTCAGTGGGTGTGTTTATGCTTGTGGATAGGCTGGGTGCAGTTGTCTCAGTAGGCTCAGGACTGGGTGTAAGAAGGGGTCTTGGAGGGAGTAGGTGTTGTAAATCTCACTTGTTGTAACTGTAGTTTCAGTACTATGCTCCTGGAGGAGGTAGTGAATGTGGACTGAGAAGACACCTCTGTTGTGGATGGTTGTTCAGTGGTGGAAGAACTAGACTTCACTGTGTACTCAGATGAGGTCCCTTGTGGTGTAGTCTGCTTCAGGTGTTCAGCGGGTGTGTTTGTTCTTGTGGATTGGCTGGGTGCAGTTGTCTCAGTAGGCTCAGGACTGGGTGTAGAAGGGGTCTTGGATGGGAGTTGGTGTTGTAATCTCACTTGTTGTAACGGTAGTTTCAGTACTATGCTCCCTGGAGGAGGTAGTGAATGTGGACTGAGAAGACACCTCTGTTGTGGATGGTTGTTCGGTGGTGGAAGAAACTAGACTTCACTGTGTACTCAGATGAGGTCCCTTGTGGTGTAGTCTGCTCCACGTTCTCAGTGGGTGTGTTTTATGCTTGTGGATTAGGCTGGGTGCAGTTGTCTCAGTAGGCTCAGGACTGGGTGTAGAAGGGGTCTTGGATGGGGTTGGTGTTGTAATCTCACTTGTTGTAACGGTAGTTTCAGTACTATGCTCCCTGGAGGAGGTAGTGAATGTGGACTGAGAAGACACCTCTGTTGTGGATGGTTGTTCAGTGGTGGAAGAACTAGACTTCACTGTGTACTCAGATGAGGTCCCTTGTGGTGTAGTCTGCTTCAGGTGTTCAGCGGGTGTGTTTGTTCTTGTGGATAGGCTGGGTGCAGTTGTCTCAGTAGGCTCAGGACTGGGAGTAGAAGCGGTCTGGGAGGGAGTAGGTGTTGTAATCTCACTTGTTGTAACGGTAGTTTCAGTACTATGCTCCCTGGAGGAGGTAGTGAATGTGGACAGAGAAGACACCTCTGTTGTGGATGGTTGTTCGTGGTGGAAGAACTAGACTTCACTGTGTACTCAGATGAGGTCCCTTGTGGTGTAGTCTGCTTCAGGTGTTCAGCGGGTGTGTTTGTTCTTGTGGATAGGCTGGGTGCAGTTGTCTCAGTAGGCTCAGGACTGGGTGTAGAAGGGGTCTGGGAGGGAGTAGGTGTTGTAATCTCACTTGTTGTAACGGTAGTTTCAGTACTATGCTCCCTGGAGGAGGTAGTGAATGTGGACTGAGAAGACACTTCTGTTGTGGATGGTTGTTCGGTGGTGGAAAGAACTAGACATCACTGTGTACTCAGATGAGGTCCCTTGTGGTGTAGTCTGCTCCACGTTCTCAGTGGGTGTGTTTATGCTTGTGGATAGGCTGGGTGCAGTTGTCTCAGTAGGCTCAGGACTGGGTGTAGAAGGGGTCTTGGATGGGGGTTGGTGTTGTAATCTCACTTGTTGTAACGGTAGTTTCAGTTACTATGCTCCCTGGAGGAGGTAGTAAATGTGGACTGAGAAGACACCTCTGTTGTGGATGGTTTGTTCAGTGGTGGAAGAACTAGACTTCCACTGTGTACTCAGATGAGGTCCCTTGTGGTGTAGTCTGCTTCAGGTGTTCAGCGGTGTGTTTGTTCTTGTGGATTGCTGGGTGCAGTTGTCTCAGTAGACTCAGGACTGGGTGTAGAAGGGGTCTTGGGATGGGGTTGGTGTTGTAATCTCACTTGTTGTAACGGTAGTTTCAGTACTATGCTCCCATGGAGGAGGTAGTGAATGTGGACTGAGAAGACACCTCTGTTGTGGATGGTTGTTCAGTGGTGGAAGAACTAGACTTCACTGTGTACTCAGATGAGGTCCCTTGTGGTGTAGTCTGCTTCAGGTGTTCAGCGGGTGTGTTTGTTCTTGTGGATTGGCTGGGTGCAGTTGTCTCAGTAGGCTCAGGACTGGGTGTAGAAGGGGTCTGGGAGGGAGTAGGTGTGTAATCTCACTTGTTGTAACTGGTAGTTTCAGTACTATGCTCCCTGGAGGAGGTAGTGAATGTGGACTGAGAAGACACCTCTGTTGTGGATGGTTGTTCAGTGGTGGAAGAACTAGACTTCACTGTGTACTCAGATGAGGTCCCTTGTGGTGTAGTCTGCTTCAGGTGTTCAGCGGGTGTGTTTGTTCTTGTGGATAGGCTGGGTGCAGTTGTCTCAGTAGGCTCAGGACTGGGTGTAGAAGGGGTCTTGGATGGGGTTGGTGTTGTAATCTCACTTGTTGTAACGGTAGTTTCAGTACTATGCTCCCTGGAGGAGGTAGTGAATGTGGACTGAGAAGACACCTCTGTTGTGGATGGTTGTTCAGTGGTGGAAGAAACTAGACTTCACTGTGTACTCAGATGAGGTCCCTTGTGGTGTAGTCTGCTCCAGGTGTTCAGCGGGTGTGGTTATGTCTTGTGGATTGGCTGGGTGCAGTTGTCTCAGTAGGCTCAGGACTGGGTGTAGAAGGAGTCTTGGAGGGAGTAGGTGTTGTAATCTCACTTGTTGTAACGGTAGTTTCAGTACTATGCTCCCTGGAGGAGGTAGTGAATGTGGACTGAGAAGACACCTCTGTTGTGGATGGTGTTCAGTGGTGGAAGAACTAGACTTCACTGTGTACTTCAGATGAGGTCCCTTTGTGGTGTAGTCTGCTTCAGGTGTTCAGCGGGTGTGTTTGTTCTTGTGGATTGGCTGGGTGCAGTTGTCTCAGTAGCCTCAGGACTGGGAGTAGAAGGGGTCTTGGATGGGGTGGTGTTGTAATCTCACTTGTTGTAAACGGTAGTTTCAGTACTATGCTCCTGGAGAGGTAGTGAATGTGGACTGAGAAGACACCTTCTGTTGTGGATGGTTGTTCAAGTGGTGGAAGAACTAGACTTCACTGTGTACTCAGATTGAGGTCCCTTGTGGTGTAGTCTGCTCAGGTGTTCAGCGGGTGTGTTTGTTCTTGTGGATTGGCTGGGTGCAGTTGTCTCAGTAGGCTCAGGACTGGGTGTAGAAGCGGTCTGGGAGGGAGTAGGTGTTGTAATCTCACTTGTTGTAACGGTAGTTTCAGTACTATTGCTCCCTGGAGGAGGTAGTGAATGTGGACTGAGAAGACACTTCTGTTGTGGATGGTTGTTCAGTGGGTGGAAGAACTAGATCACTGTGTACTCAGATGAGGTCCTTTGTGGTGTAGTCGCTCCAGGTGTCCAGTGGTGTGTTTATGCTTGTGGATAGGCTGGGTGCAGTTGTCTCAGTAGCTCAGGACTGGTGTAGAAGGGTCTTGGATGGGGTTGGTGTTGTAATCTCACTTGTTGTAACGGTAGTTCAGTACTATGCTCCCTGGAGGAGGTAGTAAATGTGGACTGAGAAGACCTCCTCTGTTGTGGATGGTTTGTGCAGTGGTGGAAGAATTAGACTTCCCTGTGTTATTCAGATGAGGTCCCTGTGTGGTGTAGTCTGCTTCAGGTGTTCAGCGGGTGTGTTTGTTCTTGTGGATAGGGCTGGGTGCAGTTGTCGGCAGTAGGCTCAGGACTGGGGTTAGAAGGGGTCTGGGAGGGAGTTAGGTGTTTGTAAATCTCACTTTGTTGTAACGTTAGTTTCAGTACTATGCTCCCTGGAGGAGGTAGTGAATGTTGGACTGAGAAGACATTCTGTTGTGGATGGTTCTTCAGTGGTGGAAGAACTAGACATCACTGTGTACTCAGATGGGTCCCTTGTGGTGTAGTTCTGCTCCACGTTCTCAGTGGTGTGTTTTGCTTTGTGGATAGGCTGGGTGCAGTTTGTCTCAGTAGGCTCAGGATGGGTGTAGAAGGGGTCCTTGATGGGGTTGTGTTGTAATCTCATTGTTGTAACGGTAGTTTCAGTACTATGCTCCCTGGAGGGGTAGTGAATGTTTGACTGAGAAGACACTCTGTTTGTGGATGGTTTTTCAGTGGTGGAAGAACTAGACTCTCCCAGACCTTCTACACCCAGTCCTGAGTCTACTGAGACAACTGCACCCAGCCAATCCACAAGAACAAACACACCCGCTGAACACCTGAAGCAGACTACACCACAAGGGACCTCATCTGAGTACACAGTGAAGTCTAGTTCTTCCACCACTGAACAACCATCCACAACAGAGGTGTCTTCTCAGTCCAATTCACTACCTCCTCCAGGAGCATAGTACTGAAACTACCGTTACAACAAGTGAGATTACAACACCTACCCCTCCCAGACCCCTTCTACCCAGTCCTGAGCCTACTGAGACAACTGCACCCAGCCTATCCACAAGAACAAACACACCCGCTGAACACCTGAAGCAGACTACACCACAAGGGACCTCATCTGAGTACACAGTGAAGTCTAGTTCTTTCCACCACTGAACAACCATCCACAACAGAGGTGTCTTCTCAGTCCACATTCACTACCTCCTCCAGGGAGCATAGTACTGAAACTACCGTTACAACAAGTGAGATTACAACACCAACCCCATCCAAGACCCCTTCTACACCCAGTCCTGAGCCTACTGAGACAACTGCACCCAGCCTATCCACAAGCATAAACACACCCACTGAGAACGTGGAGCAGACTACACCACAAGGGACCTCATCTGAGTACACAGTGATGTCTAGTTCTATCACCACCGAACAACCATCCACAACAGAAGTGTCTTCTCAGTCCACATTCACTACCTCCTCCAGGGAGCATAGAACTGAAACTACCGTTACAACAAGTGAGATTACAACACCTACTCCCTCCCAGACCGCTTCTACTCCAGTCCTGAGCCTACTGAGACAACTGCACCCAGCCAATCCACAAGAACAAACACACCCGCTGAACACCTGAAGCAGACTACACCACAAGGGACCTCATCTGAGTACACAGTGAAGTCTAGTTTCTTCCACCACTGAACAACCATCCACAACAGAGGTGTCTTCTCAGTCCACATTCACTACCTCCTCCAGGGAGCATAGTACTGAAACTACCGTTACAACAAGTGAGATTACAACACCAACCCCATCCAAGACCCCTTCTACACCCAGTCCTGAGCCTACTGAGACAACTGCACCCAGCCTATCCACAAGCATAAACACACCCACTGAGAACGTGGAGCAGACTACACCACAAGGGACCTCATCTGAGTACACAGTGAAGTCTAGTTCTTCCACCACTGAACAACCATCCACAACAGAGGTGTCTTCTCTGTCCACATTCACTACCTCCTCCAGGGAGCATAGTACTGAAACTACCGTTACAACAAGTGAGATTACAACACCTACTCCCTCCCAGACCGCTTCTACTCCCAGTCCTGAGCCTACTGAGACAACTGCACCCAGCCAATCCACAAGAACAAACACACCCGCTGAACACCTGAAGCAGACTACACCACAAGGGACCTCATCTGAGTACACAGTGAAGTCTAGTTCTTCCACCACTGAACAACCATCCACAACAGAGGTGTCTTCTCAGTCCACATTCACTACCTCCTCCAGGGAGCATAGTACTGAAACTACCGTTACAACAAGTGAGATTACAACACCAACCCCATCCAAGACCCCTTCTACACCCAGTCCTGAGCCTACTGAGACAACTGCACCCAGCCTATCCACAAGCATAAACACACCCACTGAGAACGTGGAGCAGACTACACCACAAGGGACCTCATCTGAGTACACAGTGATGTCTAGTTCTTCACCACCGAACAACCATCCACAACAGAAGTGTCTTCTCAGTCCACATTCACTACCTCCTCCAGGGAGCATAGTACTGAAAACTACCGTTACAACAAGTGAGATTACAAACACCTACTCCCTCCAAGACCGCTTCTACTCCCAGTCCTGAGCCTACTGAGACAACTGCACCCAGCCAATCCACAAGAACAAACACCCGCTGAACACCTGAAGCAGACTACACCACAAGGGACCTCATCTGAGTACACAGTGAAGTCTAGTTCTTCCACCACTGAACAACCATCCACAACAGAGGTGTCTTCTCAGTCCACATTCACTACCTCCTCCAGGGAGCATAGTACTGAAACTACCGTTACAACAAGTGAGATTACAACACCTACTCCCTCCAAGACTGCTTCTACACCCAATCCTGAGCCTACTGAGACAACTGCACCCAGCCTATCCACAAGCATAAACACACCCACTGAGAACGTGGAGCAGACTACACCACAGGGACCTCATCTGAGTACATAGTGAAGTCTAGTTCTTCCACCATTGAACAACCATCCACAACAGAGGTGTCTTCTCAGTCCACATTCACTACCTCCTCCAGTGAGCATAGTAGTGAAACTCCATTAACAACTAGTGAGACTACAACACCTACTCCCTCCCAGACCGCTTCTACTCCCAGTCCTGAGCCTACTGAGACAACTGCACCCAGCCAATCCACAAGAACAAACACACCCACCGAACACCTGAAGCAGACTACACCACAAGGGACCTCATCTGAGTACACAGTGAAGTCTAGTTCTTCCACCACTGAACAACCATCCACAACAGAGGTGTCTTCTCTGTCCACATTCACTACCTCCTCCAGGGAGCATAGTACTGAAACTACCGTTACAACAAGTGAGATTACAACACCTACTCCCTCCCAGACCGCTTCTACTCCCAGTCCTGAGCCTACTGAGACAACTGCACCCAGCCAATCCACAAGAACAAACCACACCCGCTGAACACCTGAAGCAGACTACACCACAAGGGACCTCATCTGAGTACACAGTGAAGTCTAGTTCTTCCACCACTGAACAACCATCCACAACAGAGGTGTCTTCTCAGTCCACATTCACTACCTCCTCCAGGGAGCATAGTACTGAAACTACCGTTACAACAAGTGAGATTACAACACCAACCCCATCCAAGACCCCTTCTACACCCAGTCCTGAGCCTACTGAGACAACTGCACCCAGCCTATCCACAAGCATAAACACACCCACTGAGAACGTGGAGCAGACTACACCACAAGGGACCTCATCTGAGTACACAGTGATGTCTAGTTCTTCCACCACTGAACAACCATCCACAACAGAAGTGTCTTCTCAGTCCACATTCACTACCTCCTCCAGGGAGCATAGTACTGAAACTACCGTTACAACAAGTGAGATTACAACACCTACTTCCTCCAAGACCGCTTCTACTCCCAGTCCTGAGCCTACTGAGACAACTGCACCCAGCCAATCCACAAGAACAAACACACCCGCTGAACACCTGAAGCAGACTACACCACAAGGGACCTCATCTGAGTACACAGTGAAGTCTAGTTCTTCCACCACTGAACAACCATCCACAACAGAGGTGTCTTCTCAGTCCACATTCACTACCTCCTCCAGGGAGCATAGTACTGAAACTACCGTTACAACAAGTGAGATTACAACACCTACTCCCTCCAAGACTGCTTCTACACCCAGTCCTGAGCCTACTGAGACAACTGCACCCAGCCTATCCACAAGCATAAACACACCCACTGAGAACGTGGAGCAGACTACACCACAAGGGACCTCATCTGAGTACATAGTGAAGTCTAGTTCTTCCACCATTGAACAACCATCCACAACAGAGGTGTCTTCTCAGTCCACATTCACTACCTCCTCCAGTGAGCATAGTAGTGAAACTCCATTAACAACTAGTGAGACTACAACACCAACCCCATCCAAGACCCCTTCTACACCCAGTCCTGAGTCTACTGAGACAACTGCACCCAGCCAATCCACAAGAACAAACACACCCGCTGAACACCTGAAGCAGACTACACCACAAGGGACCTCATCTGAGTACACAGTGAAGTCTAGTTCTTCCACCACTGAACAACCATCCACAACAGAGGTGTCTTCTCTGTCCACATTCACTACCTCCTCCAGGGAGCATAGTACTGAAACTACCGTTACAACAAGTGAGATTACAACACCTACTCCCTCCCAGACCCCTTCTACACCCAGTCCTAAGTCTACTGCGACAACTGCACCAGCCAATCCACAAGAACAAACACACCCGCTGAACACCTGAAGCAGACTACACCACACGGGACCTTATCTGAGTACACAGTGAAGTCTAGTTCTTCCACCACTGAACAACCATCCACAACAGAGGTGTCTTCTCAGTCCACATTTACTACCTCCTCCAGGGAGCATAGTACTGAAACTACCGTTACAACAAGTGAGATTACAACACCAACCCCATCCAAGACCCCTTCTACACCCAGTCCTGAGCCTACTGAGACAACTGCACCCAGCCTATCCACAAGCATAAACACACCCACTGAGAACGTGGAGCAGACTACACCACAAGGGACCTCATCTGAGTACACAGTGATGTCTAGTTCTTCCACCACCGAACAACCATCCACAACAGAAGTGTCTTCTCAGTCCACATTCACTACCTCCTCCAGGGAGCATAGTACTGAAACTACAGTTACAACAAGTGAGATTACAACACCTACTCCCTCCAAGACCGCTTCTACTCCCAGTCCTGAGCCTACTGAGACAACTGCACCCAGCCTATCCACAAGAACAAACACACCCACCGAACACCTGAAGCAGACTACACCACAAGGGACCTCATCTGAGTACACAGTGAAGTCTAGTTCTTCCACCACCGAACAACCATCCACAACAGAGGTGTCTTCTCAGTCCACATTCACTACCTCCTCCAGGGAGCATAGTACTGAAATGGCAGTTACAACAAGTGAGATTACAACACCTACTCCCTCCAAGACCCCTTCTAGAACCAGTCCTGAGCCTACTGAGACAACTGCACCCAGCCTATCCACAAGCATAAACACACCCACTGAGAACGTGGAGCAGACTACACCACAAGGGACCTCATCTGAGTACACAGTGATGTCTAGTTCTTCCACCACTGAAGAACCATCCACAACAGAGGTGTCTTCTCAGTCCACATTCACTACCTCCTCCAGGGAGCATAGTACTGAAACTATAGTTACAACAAGTGAGATTACAACACCTACTCACTCCCAGACCGCTTCTACTCCCAGTCCTGAGCCTACTGAGACAACTGCACCCAGCCTATCCACAAGAACAAACACACCCACCGAACACCTGAAGCAGACTACACCACGAGGGACCTCATCTGAGTACACAGTGAAGTCTAGTTCTTCCACCACTGAACAACCATCCACAACAGAGGTGTCTTCTCTGTCCACATTCACTACCTCCTCCAGGGAGCATAGTACTGAAACTATAGTTACAACAAGTGAGATTACAACACCTACTCCCTCCCAGACCCCTTCTACACCCAGTCCTGAGTCTACTGAGACAACTGCACCCAGCCAATCCACAAGAACAAACACACCCGGTGAACACCTGAAGCAGACTACACCACAAGGGACCTCATCTGAGTACACGGTGATGTCTAGTTCTTCCACCACTGAAGAACCATCCACAACAGAGGTGTCTTCTCAGTCCACATTCACTACCTCCTCCAGGGAGCATAGTACTGAAACTATAGTTACAACAAGTGAGATTACAACACCTACTCCCTCCCAGACCCCTTCTACACCCAGTCCTGAGTCTACTGAGACAACTGCACCCAGCCAATCCACAAGAACAAACACACCCGCTGAACACCTGAAGCAGACTACACCACAAGGGACCTCATCTGAGTACACAGTGAAGTCTAATTCTTCCACCACTGAACAACCATCCACAACAGAGGTGTCTTCTCAGTCCACGTTCACTACCTCCTCCAGGGAGCATAATACTGAAACTACAGTTACAACAAGTGAGATTGCAACACCTACTCCCTCCCAGACCCCTTCTACACCCAGTCCTGAGCCTACTGAGACAACTGCACCCAGCCTATCCACAAGCACTGTCACACCCACTGAGCACCTGAAGCAGACTACACCACAAGGGACCTCATCTGAGTACACAGTGGTGTCTAGTTCTTCCACAACTGAACAACCATCCACAAAGCACCTGTCTTCTCAGTCAACACTGTCATTTTACACCAGCAAGGCATCTTCCCCTTCCACCACTACTCGTGTACACACATCGACTAATTCACAGCTTACAAGTTTGTCTGGTAGGTATCTGTGTATTCGTATGGAAATGATGTTTATCTCCCAGCATATAATTCCAGTGTTTAACAGTTTACACATGTGGTCCATATGCTACTGGGCCAACTAAAAAGTTATTGTATTGATTTATAATGCCTTTAACAACTTCAGTCTAGGATATCTTCAATACCGTTTGATAAGTTATATTCCTGTTAGATCTCTCCCGACTTTGTGGGAGTGGCTCTAAGTGGTTCCGCATGACTCAGGCGCATACGTCAGCCACCAATGAACTGTGTGTTCAGAATTGTGGCCGAAATTCTGTGGAACTCCCTCTTGGCTGAGACCTCTTCTTGATTGAACTGCAGGCCCCCGTGAAAGCTTTGTTGTTTTCAGCTAGAAATTTAGGCAACACTTTTTGGTTTTCTGATGAAATGCAATCTAATTGATTCTGTCATTTGTATTGCTCTTGACGCCTCACTGGACACGTCTTAGAAGTAATTGCTTTAAGTGGTACAGTATATTTATTGTTGGATCCTGACATGAGGGCTCTTTTGTCGACTTGTTCTTAAATATTGTTAATCTTCTGCTCTTTTCCTCTTCCTCAGCTTCTTCCACCACAGTTGTCCCTCTTGGGTGCCTTAACGGGGGAGTGCTTGTTGAGGGTTTTTGTCACTGCCCATCTCCCTATACTGGGCAGAGTTGTGAAGAGGCAAAGAATGAAATCCAAGTGGGTAAGTGAGCATTATTAGTACAAGCCTCCTGCCCTCTGGCTCTTCCTTTGAAAACAAAAGCTCAGGAATGTCCGGGTATGTGTAGTAATTTTCTAGGTGGGCAATGTTTGTGGTCCTGTGGCTTCAAACTTTGTGTTTCGCATTGCTGGGAGTGATCTTGCTTCTTTGATGACCTGCGTGTTTCTCTGTTGAAGTCTTGAGACACAGGTGCCCAAGCCAGCCTTCCCTAACATTGTGCTCTCCAGACATGGCTCCTCCCATCTGCCTCAGTGAGCATGGCCAATGGCCAGGCAGGACTTGTAATTGCAGCCCAATGACACCTGAAGGGCACCAAGTTGGGGGACCCCTCTGACCTCAAAAATGTCACCTGCCTCAGGACCTGGAGAGTTCATGTCAGCAAGAGTAGACTACACTGAGCTGATACGCACACATTCCAGTGTATTTCATAACCTGTACAAGCACCCTTTCTCTGCACACTTGGTGTGGATCCAGAAGTGATTCATATTGTTTCCTCTGATCTCCACTTGCCTGCACTGTCACTCTTGTGAGCTCTGCACACTTGGTGTGGATCCAGAAGTGATTCATATTGTTTCCATGATCACTGCAATTCTCTTGCGACTCAATGAAAACCTGAAGTGCTTTTTCTCACATCTGAAACTGTAGCTGTACCTTCATGTATAATGACTCCTGTGCTTTCTGATCACAGTGACTGTTGTGGCCACAATCAATGTCTCTGTAACAGTGAAGAATTGGAAGTTCAGCCCAGAGATGGCGAATTCCAGCTCTTCTGACTTCCAGACATTCGTGAAGATCTTTGAGGAACAGGTGAGGGGTGGTTGGTTGTGCACAGAGAGATGACACCCCGCAAAATACTCACACCCAAACCCTAAGGCCCCATTCATACTCCATTCCTCAGTGGTGATGTTCATTCACAGCAAGTCTGGAAACACAGTGAGGTTTCCCTCATTTGGAATACCTGGATATCCAGCTTCAGAAATGGAGCCATCAGATGAGTATAGAAAGCTGTAATTTGTAGCTCAGAACTGATGGTTCAAACCCTAAGACACAATTAGGAACCGTCTTCCTAATTGAAAGACCAATGTTAAAGTGTCAAAGGTCATCTTCCAGCCTTTATAATCATCCCATGCCTTTGGCCAGGCTATCTGCTGGGAACTGGAGTCCAAGAACAGCTGGGGGAGGGCCACTGACTAGCCATGCCCAGCACAGGAGATACCCCAAAGGTGTGTTGGAAGGGGAGAGGAGTTAAGGGAGCACAGCAGGATAGAGAGGTCCTACTCAGCACACAGGAGGGACCCAGAATCTGCTGGGATGGGGGGTTTAGTATTTCTCAGATCAATCAACAGTATCTTATACACGTAGAATTTTTGTTGTTGTTTCTGCTGCCATGGAAAAAGCCCAACTCTACAGTACTATGATTCTAGAACTGCTGACCTGCACCTCAAAGCCACGCTCTGTCTGAGTAGATACAGAGGGCTGGTGATGCTTGCAGACCGCAGCTGCTTTGTTGCCAATGTGCAGACCCTGCTGTTGATTGGTGCTTCCGACTGTTGCTGTCTATGCAGCTGAGATGAGACCTCTCTCTCTTTGTAGATGAACATCTTCTATGCGGACATTCCTGGGTACAATGGTGTAAAGGTGATTCGGCTGAGGTGAGTCACAGAGGAGATACAGCTGGGGACCAAGTATGGGAGGGAGGGTGCTGCTTGGTGCCATGCAATTTCCTGGGCCTCCTGCTGTGAGTGGCCACGCCCCTTTAAGCGACAGCCTCCACTACCATCATTCACCTCACATCAGGCTGGCTGAGGGCACCTTTGGGGTTGTGGCTAAGTGATTTCTCTCTCTTCCTTCCTCCTGCCTCTTCTCAGCAATGGTAGTGTTATCGTGGACCACGAGGTGCTCCTGCAGCTTCACTTCTCAGACTTCAATGCTTCTTACAATGCTTCCATGAAGAACCTCACACAGACCTTGCAAAAGAATTGCACTTCCAATGACAAAGGTGAGGAGGCACCTGCCACTTCTCATGGAAAGGTCTGGCTGTCATGAGGAAGCAGAAGTCATCCAAGGGTTGTGATTCTGTCCCTCCTTATTTGGGAGGAAATTGCACCAGCATCACAACTGCATGTACTTCTGAGTCAACATGCATAGGATGGGGCTCCCAAGGTGGCAGCCAGGAGTTAAGCATGGGGTTGTCAGTCACACTGGGAGCCCAAAGGGAGGCTGTGAGGCGGCCGGTGAGCCACCTCTCTGCAGAACCTGAGCAGCTCCACTGAGTCCAAGTCACCCCGACTCCCCTGGTTCAAAACAATTACGTTGTTTTACTAGGAACAGAGGTATCCCTTTGAAACTGAGCAAGACGAAATTGTACGAAAGCTTATTGTCCAAAATGGAATGAAATCAAGGTCTTCCCAGCCTGCCAGTTTCACTCCAGAGAAAAACAGGAATCAAGAATAAAATGCGCCTCAGTTAAGCCGTATCTGAGACCACCTAGTGTTATCTATCCATGCTGAGAAGTGGGGGTGCAAACCCTTCTCTGATACCCCAGTAGCTCTCCTGCAACATCAGCCAACCGCAGCTGAGTTTCCCATGCCCACATGGAGATGAATATCCGGTTGCTTCCTCTCAGAAGAGGTGTGCTTCCTTCAAGCTTGGTGGCAGGGAGTCATGACAAGTGGGGGCGGGAGTAGAAGAAGAGGTCCCTCCCCATTGATGCCCCCCCAATCTTCCTTTCAGAAGCCTCACCTTTGCTTTCTCCCTCTCCTTTAGATAAGCTCTGCTTTACTGAAGGAGCATCTGATGTGACTGCAGTGCCCCTGAGTCCTAAAGGTGAGGATTGGCGTATTAGAGGGGATTGGTGTGTGGGGTATAAATGTATAAAGACGATGATGATGATCCAGCAGCCAAGCTCCTCTTTTGTTCTCCTAGTCCCATGCATGTGGTGTTGTGAGACATTTGCATTCTTCCTTTGCTGACCCTACTCTCTCCTTTTCCATTCCCAGATCTGTCGGACGAATGCAAGAATGCCTCAGTGGTGGCGCACAACCTCCAGCCATATTATGTGGCACGGGTCATCAACAACACACTTCATTGTGTCTCTAATTGCAGTGCTTGGAACCCCCACCCATTCCACTGTGCGAGTGGAAAGTGCCACATCACCTCTGAGGGGCCCAAATGCCAGTGAGTAGCATGCCGGGGATGAAGGAGGGAAAGGAGACATGCGGTCAACTCTCCCCCGTAGGCGGGTCATAGAATCATAGAATCATAGAGTTGGAAGAGACCACAAGGGCCATCGAGTCCAACCCCCTGCCAAGCAGGAAACACCATCAGAGCACTCCTGACATATGGTTGTCAAGCCTCTGCTTAAAGACCTCCAGAGAAGGAGACTCCACCACACTCCTTGGCAGCAAATTCCACTGTCAAACAGCTCCTACTGTCAGGAAGTTCTTCCTAATGTTTAGGTGGAATCTTCTTTCTTGTAGTTTGGATCCATTGCTCCGTGTCCGCTTCTCTGGAGCAGCAGAAAACAACCTTTCTCCCTCCTCTATGTGACATCCTTTTATATATTTGAACATGGCTATCATATCACCCCTTAACCTCCTCTTCTCCAGGCTAAACATGCCCAGCTCCCTTAGCCGTTCCTCATAAGGCATCGTTTCCAGGCCTTTGACCATTTTGGTTGCCCTCCTCTGGACACGTTCCAGTTTGTCAGTGTCCTTCTTGAATTGTGGTGCCCAGAACTGGACACAGTACTCCAGGTGAGGTCTGACCAGAGCAGAATACAGTGGCACTATTACTTCCCTTGATCTAGATGCTATACTCCTATTGATGCAGCCCAATAAGCACTATCAGTGGTGAATAGTTATATGCATTTTTATAAAATAGTCCAATACAATTTGTTTCCTATCCGTTCTAGGGAGACGCCAAGCACAACTAGTGAAACATCCATTTCTACAAATTTGAAAACAACACCATCTACTTATGCAACTACAACACCTTCTGCTTATACTACTACGGAAATATCCACCACTTCTGAAACAACAACCACAACGAGTGAGACTACAGAAACTATTCCATCTAAGACCCCTTCTACATCCAGTCCTGAACCTTCTGAGACAACTGCACCTACCCTGTCTTCAAGCACAAACACACCCACTGGGCACTCGAAGCAGACTACACCACAAGGAACCTCATCTGTGTACACAGTGATGTCTAGTTCTTCCACCACTGAGCAACCATCCACAAAACAGCTTTCTTCTCAGTCAACATTGTCTGTCTCCTCCAGTGAGTTGACCTCTGAAACTACTAGCACTACAAGTGAGAGTACAACACCTACTCCTTCCAAGACTCCTTTAACTTCTCGTTCTGAGGCTTCTGAGACAACTGCACCTACCCTGTCTTCAGGCACAAACACACCCACTGAGCATGTGGAGCAGACTACACCCCAAGGAACCTCATCTGAGTACACAGTGATGTCTAGTTCTTCCACCACTGAGCAAACATCCACAAAGCAGCTGTCGTCTCAGTCAACATTGTCAGTCCCCTCTGGCGAGGTCACTTCTGAAACTACAACCACAACTAGTGAGACTGCAACACCTACTCCTTCCATGACACCTTTTACATCCAGTCCTGGGCCTTCTGAAACAACTTCACCCTTCTTATCTTCAAACACCCACCCACCCACTGAGCATGTGGAGCAGACTACACCCCAAGGAACCTCATCTGAGTACACAGTGATGTCTAGTTCTTCCACCACTGAGCAACCATCCACGAAACAGCTTTTTCTCAGTCAACATTTACTACCTCCTCCAGTGAGCATAGTACCTGAAACTACAGTTACTAGTGAGACTGCAACACCTACTCCATCCACAACCCCTTCTACATCCAGTCCTGAACCTTCTGAGACAACTGCACCTACCCTGTCTTCAAGCACAAACACACCCACTGAGCACTTGAAGCAGACTACACCCCAAGGAACCTCATCTGAGTACACAGTGTTGTCTAGTTTATCCACCACTGAGCAACCATCCACAAAACAGCTGTCTTCTCAGTCAACATTGTCTGTCTCCTCCAGTGCGTTGACCTCTGAAACTACTAGCACTACAAGTGAGGGTACAATGCCTACTCCTTCCAAGACTCCTTTAACTTCTCGTTCTGAGGCTTCTGAGACAACTACACCTGCCCTGTCTTCAGGCACAAACACACCCACTGAGCATGTGGAGCAGACTACACCCCAAGGAACCTCATCTGAGTACACAGTGATGTCTAGTTCTTCCACCACTGAGCAACCATCCACAAAACAGCTTTCTTCTCAGTCAACATTGTCAGTCCCCTCTGGCGAGGTCACTTCTGAAACTACAACCACAACTAGTGAGACTGCAACACCTACTCCTTCCATGACTCCTTTTACATCCAGTCCTGAACCTTCTGAAACAACTTCACCCTTCTTATCTTCAAACACCCACCCACCCACTGAGCATGTGGAGCAGACTACACCCCAAGGAACCTCATCTGAGTACACAGTGATGTCTAGTTCTTCCACCACTGAGCAAACATCCACAAAGCAGCTGTCGTCTCAGTCAACATTGTCTGTCTCCTCCAGTGAGTTGACCTCTGAAATTACAAACACTACAAGTGAGAGTACAACACCAACTCCATCCATGACAACTTTTACTTCTCGTTCTGAGGCTTCTGAGACAACTGCACCTACCCTGTCTTCAGGCACAAACACACCCACTGAGCATGTGGAGCAGACTACACCCCAAGGAACCTCATCTGAGTACACAGTGATGTCTAGTTCTTCCACCACTGAGCAACCATCCACAAAACAGCTGTCGTCTCAGTCAACATTGTCTGTCTCCTCCAGTGAGTTGACCTCTGAAATTACAAGCACTACAAGTGAGAGTACAACACCAACTCCATCCATGACAACTTTTACTTCTCATTCTGAGGCTTCTGAGACAACGGCACCTACCATGTCTTCAGGCACAAACACACCCACTGAGCATGTGGAGCAGACTACACCCCAAGGAACCTCATCTGAGTACACAGTGATGTCTAGTTCTTCTACCACTGAGCAACCATCCACAAAACAGCTTTCTTCTCAGTCAACATTGTCAGTCCCCTCTGGTGTGGTCACTTCTGAAACTACAACCACAACTAGTGAGACTGCAACACCTACTCCTTCCATGACACCTTTTACATCCAGTCCTGAGCCTTCTGAAACAACTTCACCCTTCTTATCTTCAAACACCCACCCACCCACTGAGCATGTGGAGCAGACTACACCCCAAGGAACCTCATCTGAGTACACAGTGATGTCTAGTTCTTCCACCACTGAGCAACCATCCACAAAACAGCTGTCGTCTCAGTCAACATTGTCTGTCTCCTCCAGTGAGTTGACCTCTGAAATTACAAGCACTACAAGTGAGAGTACAACACCAACTCCATCCATGACAACTTTTACTTCTCATTCTGAGGCTTCTGAGACAACGGCACCTACCATGTCTTCAGGCACAAACACACCCACTGAGCATGTGGAGCAGACTACACCCCAAGGAACCTCATCTGAGTACACAGTGATGTCTAGTTCTTCCACCACTGAGCAACCATCCACAAAACAGCTTTCTTCTCAGTCAACATTGTCAGTCCCCTCTGGTGTGGTCACTTCTGAAACTACAACCACAACTAGTGAGACTGCAACACCTACTCCTTCCATGACACCTTTTACATCCAGTCCTGAGCCTTCTGAAACAACTTCACCCTTCTTATCTTCAAACACCCACCCACCCACTGAGCATGTGGAGCAGACTACACCCCAAGGAACCTCATCTGAGTACACAGTGATGTCTAGTTCTTCCACCACTGAGCAAACATCCGCAAAGCAGCTGTCGTCTCAGTCAACATTGTCTGTCTCCTCCAGTGAGTTGACCTCTGAAATTACAAGCACTACTAGTGAGAGTACAACACCTACTCCATCCATGACAACTTTTACTTCTCGTTCTGAGGCTTCTGAGGCTTCTGAGACAACTGTACCTACCCTGTCTTCAAGCACAAACAAACCCACTGAGCATGTGGATCAGACTACACCCCAAGGAACCTCATCTGAGTACACAGTGATGTCTAGTTCTTCCACCACTGAGCAACCATCCACAAAACAGCTTTCTTCTCAGTCAACTTTGTCAGTCCCCTCTGGCAAGGTCACTTCTAAAACTACAACCACAACTAGTGAGACTGCAACACCTACTCCTTCCATGACACCTTTAACTTCTAGTTCTGAGCCTTCTGTGACTACTGCACCTACCCTGTCTTCAAACACCCACCCACCCACTGAGCACGTGAAGCAGACTACCTCAGAAGGGACCTCATCTGAGTACACAGTAGTGATGACTAGTTCTTCCACCACTGAGCAACCATCCACAAAACAGCTGTCTTCTCAGTCTACATTGTCCGTCACCTCCATTAAGGTGACTTCAGAAACTCCAGCCACAACTAGTGAGACCACAACATCTACTTCATCCATCACCCCTTTTACTTCCAGTTCTGAGCCTTCTGAGACAACTGCAGCCATCCTATCTGCTAGCACCAACACCACCCGTACACCAGAACGGAGCTCACCACTGCTTACAGCTTCCACAGCCTATCATGGATCTGCTAGCACAGAAATTGCCACTAGTGGAACATCTCATTCATCGACATCCCTTGAAACAAGTGGAGAGACTTTCACCACTATTGTAGCTCAAAGCACTTCCAACACAACATTATCATCTGCATCCATCGCTGAGTCCGTAACCACACACTCTACTACTAGCATATCAGAAATGACCCCAACACTGTTGCCCACTACATTAACGCCTTTTGCTTATACTACTACAAAAATAGCGACCGCCGAGGCATCTTCACCTTTCACCACTATTCATGGACGCACATCGACTAATTCACAGCTTACAAGTTCATCTGGTAAGTATCTGTGTAATCATATGGAAATGATGTTTATCTCACAGTACAGTATTCCAGTGCTTAACAGTTTACACATGCTGCCCATACTGGGCCAACTACAAAGTTATTTTATCAATTTACAAGGCCTTTAACAACTTGAGTCTAGGATATCTTCAATACTGTTTGATGCGTTATATCCCTGTTAAATCACTCCCGACTGTTTCCAATCAAACAATTTCCCAAATAACATATTTTCATCTTTTGAACTTCCCTCAGCTTCTCTGACAATCATCCGTATTTAAATTTTTGCCTATGCATTCCTCAAATTTAGTATCGCCTTTTAAAAATACCTTTCTAACCTTATTTGCATTCTTGCAATATTCCTTATTTTTTCACAAAGCTTCTTTAAAACCCACTAGCATTGTTTGCTCATCACATACACTCTTCAAATATTCTGAAAATTTTTCCCAGTCCTCAATGAACTTGTGATCTCGTTGATATCCAATTTTCCCAGTTAATTTGTCCAGTTCTGCATAATCCATTAGCTTCATTCTCCATTCCTCCAGTCGGTAGTTCTTCCTGCTTCCATTTTTGGGCCATTAATATTCTCGCTGCTGTTATTGCATACTGAAAAAGTTTACAGTCCCTTTTATTTATTTCATTTCTTGTTATTCCTAGAAGGAAGGTTTCTGGTTTCTTTACAAAACTATATTTCAACATCTTCTTTAACTCATTATATATCATCTCCCAGAACCCCTTCACTTTCTTACATTCCCACCACATCTGAATAAAGGTTCCTTCTTTCCCTTTACATTTCCAACACTTATTACAAGTTTTAAACATTTTTGCTAATTTAACCGGTGTAATATACCATCTCTATACCATTTTCATAACATTTTCCTTTAGCGTAATGCATGCAGTAAACTTCAGGTTATCATTCCATACTTTGACCCAATTTTCAAGATATATATTGTACCCAAAATCTCTGGCCCAATGAATCATTACCGACTTAACTTCCTCGTCCATCGTATACCATTCCAGTAACATTTTGTACATTTTTGAGATTATCTTACAATCATTATTAACTATTTCTGTTTGGAATTTTGAATCTTTTTCTATATAACCCTTTTCTTTCACATCTTTTTTAAACATGTCATTTATCTGATAATAGTGCAACCAATCAAATACATATTCTTTTACTTGTTCATATGGCTTCAATCTCCATTTCTCTCCAACTTTAACCACTAGATCTCCATAAGTAATCCAATTACCTCTCATGTAATTTTTTTTAACACACATGACCTCTAATGGGGCTCTTTTCCTCTTCCTCAGCTTCTTCCACCTCAGTTGTCCCTCTCGGGTGCCTTAATGAAGGAGTGCTTGATGAAGGTCATTGTCACTGTCCATCTCCCTATACTGGGCAGCAATGTGAAGAGGCAAAGAATGAAATCCAAGTGGGTAAGTCTGAGCATTATTAGTACAAGGCTCCTGCCCTCTGGTTCTTCCTTTGAAAACAAAAGCTCAGGAATGTCCGGGTATGTGTAGTTATAATAATAATAATAATAATAATAATAATAATAATAATAAATTTTATTTATATCCCGCCCTCCCCAGCCAAAGCTGGGCTCAGGGCGGCTAACAACAATCAAAATAATCCAACATTCTAAAAACATTTCATTATAAAAATTAATTAAAATCAAATTGATGGCAACCATTAAGCAAAATTCTGTGCAGATTGCCAGAGGAGGGGGTCAGGCTGCGCCCTGACCAAAGGCCTGGTGGAACAGCTCTGTCTTGCAGGCCCTGCGGAAAGATGTCAGGTCCCGCAGGGCCCTAGTCTCTTGTGACAGAGCGTTCCACCAGATTGGAGCCGCAGCTGAGAAGGCCCTGGCTCTAGTTGAGGCCAGCCTAACCTCTCTGAGGCCTGGGACCTTGAGGATGTTATTATTTGCAGACCGTAGGTTTCTCTGTGGGGCATACCAGGAGAGGCGGTCCCGTAGGTATGAGGCTCCTAGGCCGTATAGGGCTTTAAAGGTTAAAACCAGCACCTTAAACCTGATCCTGTACTCCACCGGGAGCCAGTGCAGCTGGTATAGTACCGGGTGAATGTGATCTCGCAGCGAAGACCCCATAAGGAGTCTCGCCGCGGCATTCTGCACCTGCTGGAGTTTCTGGGTCAGTCTCAAGGGCAGCCCCACGTAGAGCGAGTTACAATAATCCAGTCTGGAGGTGACCGTCACATGGATCACAGTGGCTAGGTCAGGCGAGAGAGGTAAGGAGCCAATTGCTTAGCTTGGCGGAGATGAAAAAATGCCGCCTTTGTTATAGCTGCAATCTGCGCCTCCATAGAGAGGGCGGTATCGAAGATTACATCCAAACTCTTAACAGACAGTGCTGGCACTAATTGCACCCCCGCAAGAGATGGGAGTTGCCCCCTCAATCCCATATCGTCCCGTCCCACCCAGAGGACCTCTGTCTTCGAAGGATTTAACTTCAACCGGCTCCCGCGTAACCATCCAGCCACAGCTTCCAAACATCTGGTCAGTGTGTCTGGGGCCGAGTCAGGATGGCCATCCATCAACAGATAGAGTTGGGTGTCATCAGCATACTGATGGGCAGCCCAGCCCAAAACTCCGGACAAGCTGGGTGAGGGGGCACATAAAGATGTTAAAAAACATCGGGGAGAGAATCGCACCCTGAGGCACTCCACACACCAAGGAGTGGCGCGATGACAATACCCCCCCCAAGTGCCACCCTCTGTCCCCGACCAGAGAGAAATGAGCACAGCCATTGAAGGACTGTGCCCTGGATCCCCACGTCGGCAAGGCGGTGGTCCAGGAGTTCGTGATTGACCATGTTGAAGGCTGCTGACAGGTCTAGAAGAATCAGCAGCCCCGACCCGCCTCGATCCAGCTGCCTGCGGAGATCATCTGTTAGGGCGACCAGAGCCGTCTCGGTCCCATGACCAGCACGGAAGCTGGACTGGAATGGATCCAGAGCCAATGTTTCATCCAGAAACCTACCAAGCTGTTCAGCAACCGCTCTCTCAATCACCTTACCCAGGAATGGAAGATTCGAAACCGGGCGGTAATTGGATAGATCTAAGGGATCTAATGACGTTTTCTTTAAGAGCGGGCGCACCACTGCCTCCTTCAGTTCCCCTGGGAATATCCCGGTGCCAAGGGACAAATTGATGATATCCCCCGGGGGGCCTGCACCTTGTCTGGACACACTCTAATCAGCCAAGACGGGCACGGGTCAAGAGGACAGGTGGTGGGCTTTCCAGCTCGGAGGAGTCTGTCCACATCGGCTGGGGATATCCGGTCATAGTGGTCCAATACTGGACCCGAGGACAGTCGAGGGGCCTCCAGTTCCTTTATTGTATCCAAATTGGCAGGGAGGTCATGGCAGAGCAACAGGACCTTCTCCGCAAAAAAGCCTAGTTAATTTCTAGGTGGGCAACATTTTTGGTCCTGTGACTTCAAACTTTGTGTTTTGCATTGCTGGGAGTGATTTTGCTTCTTTGATGACTTGCATGTTTCTCTGTTGAAGTCTTGAGACACGGGTGCCCAAGCCAGCCTTCCCTAACATTCGGCTCTCCAGACATGCCTCCTCCCATCTGCCTCAGTGAGCGTGGTCAGTGGCCAGGCAGGACTTGTAATTGCAGCCCAATGACACCTGAAGGGCACCAAGTTGGGGGATCACTCTGACCTCAAGAATGTCACCTGCCTCAGGACCTGGAGAGTTCCTGTCAGCAACAGTAGACTACACTGAGCTGATACGCGCACATTACCATGTATTTCATAACCTGTACCAGCACCCTTTCTCTGCACACTTGGTGTGGATCCAGAAGTGATTCATATTGTTTCCATGATCACTGCAATTCTCTTGCGACTCAATGAAAACCTGAAGTGCTTTTTCTCACATCTGAAACTGTAGCTGTACCTTCATGTATAATGACTCCTGTGCTTTCTGATCACAGTGACTGTTGTGGCCACAATCAATGTCTCTGTAACAGTGAAGAATTGGAAGTTCAGCCCAGAGATGGCGAATTCCAGCTCTTCTGACTTCCAGACATTCGTGAAGATCTTTGAGGAACAGGTGAGGGGTGGTTGGTTGTGCACAGAGAGATGACACCCCGCAAAATACTCACACCCAAACCCTATGGCGACTTCTGAGTCCAGGCCCCATTCATACTCCATTCCTCAGTGGTGAAGTTCATTCACAGCAAGTCTGGAAACACAGTGAGGTTTCCCTCATTTGGAATACCTGGATATCCAGCTTCAGAAATGGAGCCATCAGATGAGTATAGAAAGCTGTAATTTGTAGCTCAGAGCTGATGGTTCAAACCCTAAGACACACATCAGGAACCGTCTTCCTAATTGTCACTTTTGAAAGACCAATGTTAAAGTGGCAAAGGTCATCTTCCAGCCTTTATCCCATCCCTTTGGCCAGTCTGCCTGCTGGGAACTGGAGTCCAAGAACAACTGGGGGAGGGCCACTGACTAGCCATGCCCAGCACAGGAGATACCTCAAAGGTGTGTTGGAAGGGTAGAGGAGTTAAGGGAGCACAGGAGGATAGAGAGGTCCTACTCAGCAGACAGGAGGGACCAAGAATCTGCTGGGATGGGGGGTTTAGTATTTCTCAGATCAACAAACTAGTATCTTGTACATGTAGAGTTTTTTGTTGCTTCTTCTGCCTTGGAAATTCCTGCATTGCAGGATTTGGACCCAATAACCCTCAAGTCCCTTCCAGCTCTACAATTCTATAATTCTAGGACTGCTCACACACATCTCAAAGCCACGCTCTGTCTGAGTAGACACAGAGGGCTGGTGATGCTTGCAGACAGCAGCTGCTCTGCTGCCTCTGTGCAGACACTGCTGTTGATTGGTGCTTCCGACTGTTGCTGTCTATGCAGCTGAGATGAGACCTCTCTCTCTTTGCAGATGAACATCTTCTATGCGGACATTCCTGGGTACACGGGTGTAAAGGTGATTCGGCTGAGGTGAGTCACAGAAGAGATACAGCTGGGGACAAAGTATGGGAGGAGGGTCTGCTTGGTGCCACACAATCTCTTGGGCCTCCTGCTGTGAGTGGCCACGCCCCTTTAAGCGACAGCCCCCACTAACATCATTGACCTCACATCATGCTGGCTGAGAGCGCCTTTGGGGTTGTGGCTAAGTGATTTCTCTCTCTTCCTTCCTGCTGCCTCTTCTCAGCAATGGTAGTATTATCGTGGACCACGAGGTGCTCCTGCAGCTTCACTTCTCAGACTTCAATGCTTCCTACGATGAATCCGTGAAGAACCTTACACAGACCTTGCAAAAGAATTGCACTTCCAATGACAAAGGTGAGGGGGCACCTGCCACTTCTCGTGGAAAGGTCTGGCTGGCATGAGGAAGCAGAAGTCATCCAATGGTTGTGATTCTGTCCCTCCTTATTTGGGAGCAAATTGCACCAGCATCACAAGTGCATGTACTTCTGAGTCAACATGCATAGGATGGGGCTCCCAAGGTGGTAGTCAGGAGTTAAGCCTGGGGTTGCCAGTCACACTGGGAGCCCAAAGGGAGGCTGTGAGGTGGCCGGTGATCCACCTCTCTGCAGAACCTGAGCAGCTCCACTGAGTCCAAATCACCCCGACTCCCCTGGTTCAAAACAATTACATTGTTTTACTAGGAACAGAGGCATCCCTTTGAAACTGAGCAAGACGAAACAGTACGAAAGCTTATTGTCCAAAATGGAATGAAATCAAGGTCTTCCCAGCATGCCAATTTCACTCCAGAGAAAAACAGGAATCAAGAATAGAATGCGCCTCAGTTAAGCCGTATCTGAGGCCACCTAGTGTTATCTATCCATGCTGAGAAGTGGGGGTGCAAACCCTTCTCTGTTGCCCCAGCAGCTGTGCTGAAACATCAGCCAACCCCAGTTGATTTCCCCATGCCCACATGGAGATGAATATCCGGTTGCTTCCTCTCAGAAGAGGTGTGCTTCCTTCAACCTTGGTGGCAGGGAGTCATGACAAGTGGGGGCGGGGGTGGAAAAGAAGAGGTCCCTCCCCATGGATGCTCCACCCCCCGCCCCGATTTCTTCCTTTCAGAAGCCTCATCTTTGCTTTCCTCGTCTCCTTTAGATCGGCTCTGCTTTACTGAAGGAGCATCTGATGTGACTGCAGTGCCCCTGAGTCCTAAAGGTGAGGATTGGCGTATTAGAGGGGATTGGTGTGTGAGGTATAAATGTATAATGATGATGATGATGATGATCCAGCAGCCAAGCTCCCCTTTTGTTCTCCTAGTCCAGGGGTCAGCAAACTTTTTCAGCAGGGGGCCGGTCGACTGTCTCTCAGACCTTGTGGGGGGCTGGACTATATTTTGGGAAAAAATAATGAATTTCTATATCCTCAAAATAACCCAGAGATGCATTTTATATAAAAACACATATTCTACTCATGTAAAAAAACCGCTGATTCCTGGACCATCTGTGGGCCGGATTTAGAAGGTGATTGGGCCGGATTTGGCCCCTGGGCCTTAGTTTGCCTACCCATGTCCTAGTCCCATGTGCATGTGCATGTGGTGTTGTGAGACATCTGCATTCTTCCTTTGCTGACCCTACTCTCTCCTTTTCCATTCCCAGATCTGTCAGATGAATGCAAGAATGCCTCAGTGGTGGCGCACAACCTCCAGCCATATTATGTGGCGCGGGTCATCAACAACACACTTCATTGTGTCTCTAATTGCAGTGCTTGGAACCCCCACCCATTCCACTGTGTGAGTGGAAAGTGCCACATCACCTCTGAGGGGCCCAAATGCCAGTGAGTAGCATGCCGGGGATGAAGGAGGGAAAGGAGACATGCGGTCAACTCTTCCCTGTAGGCGGGTCCAATAAGCACTATCAGTGGTGAATAGTTATATGCATTTTTCTAAAATAGTCCAATACAATTGTTGCCTATCCGTTCTAGGGAGACTCCAAGCACAACAAGTGAAACATCCATTTCAACAAATTTGAACACAACACCTTCTGCTTATACTACTACGAAAATATCCACTACTTCTGAAACTACAACCACAACTAGTGAGACTACAGCACCTACTCCCTCCACGACCCCTTTTACATCCAGTCCTGAGCCTTCTGAGACAACTTCACCTACCCTGTCTTCAAGCACAAACACACAAACTGAGCATGTGGAACAGACTACACCACATGGAACCTCATCTGAGTACACAGTGATGTCTAGTTCTTCCTCCACTGAGCAACCATCCACAAAACAGCTGTCTTCTCAGTCAACATTGTCTGTCTCCTCCAGTGAGGTGACTTCTGAAAATACAACCACAACTAGTGAGACTACAACATCTACTCCCTCCAAGACCCCTTTCACCTCCAGTCCTGAGCCTTCTGAGACAACTGCACCCAGCCTATCATCAAGCGCAAACACACCCACTGAGCACATGACGCAGACTACCTCAGAAGGGACCTCATCTGAGTACACAGTGATGTCTAGTTCTTCCTTCACTGAACAACCATCCACAACAGAGGTGTCTTCTCAGTCCACATTCACTACCTCCTCCAGGGAGCATAGTACTGAAACTACAGTTACAACAAGTGAGATTACAACACCTACTCCCTCCAACACCGCTTCTACACCCAGTCCTGAGCCTACTGAGACAACTGCACCCAGCCTAGCCACAAGAACAAACACACCCGCTGAGCACCTGAAGCCGACTACACCACACGGGACCTCATCTGAGTACACAGTGATGTCTAGTTCTTCCTCCACTGAACAGCCATCCACGAAACAGCTGTCTTCTCAGTCCACATTCACTATCGCCTCCAGTGAGCATAGTACTGAAACTACAGTTACAACTAGTGAGACTACAACACATACTCCATCCATGACCCCTTTTACATCCAGTCCTGAGCCTTCTGAGACAACTGCACCCTTCCTATCTTCAAGCAAAAACACACATACTGAGCACGTGGAGCAGACTACCTCAGAATGGACCACATCTGAGTACACAGTGATGTCTAGTTCTTCTACCACTGAGCAACCATCCACAAAACAGCTTTCTTCTCAGTCAACATTGTCAGTTTCCTCCAGTGAGGTGACTTCTGAAAATACAGTTACAGCTAGTGAGACTACAACACCTATTCCATCTAATACCCCTTCTACATCCAGTTCTGAGCATACTGAGACAACTGCACACTTCCTATCATCAAGCACAAACACACCCACTGAGCACATGAGGCAGACTACCTCAGAAGGGACCTCATCTGAGTACACAGTGATGTCTAGTTCTTCCACCACTGAGCAACCATACACAAAACAGCTGTCTTCTCAGTCAACATTGCCTGTCTCCTCCAGTGAGGTGACATCTGAAACTACTAACACTACAAGTGAGAGTACAATGCCTACTCATTCCATGACTCCTTTAACTTCTAGTTCTGAGCCTTCTGAGACAACTGCACCTACCCTGTCTTCAAGCACAAACACACCCACTGAGCATATGGAGCAGACTACACCCCAAGGAACCTCATCTGAGTACACAGTGATGTC
Source organism: Podarcis muralis (assembly GCF_004329235.1). NCBI lineage: Eukaryota > Metazoa > Chordata > Lepidosauria > Squamata > Lacertidae > Podarcis > Podarcis muralis. The sequence goes on along the minus strand of NC_041324.1, from coordinate 55,614,239 downwards.
TAGTTCTTTCACCTCTGAGCAACCATCCACAAAACAGCTTTCTTCTCAGTCAACATTGTCTGTCTCCTCCAGTGAGTTGACCTCTGAAATTACAAGCACTACAAGTGAGAGTACAATGCCTACTCATTCCATGACTCCTTTAACTTCTCGTTCTGAGGCTTCTGAGACAACTGCACCTACCCTGTCTTCAAACACCCACCCACCCACTGAGCACGTGAAGCAGACTACCTCAGAAGGGACCTCATCTGAGCACACAGTGATGACTAGTTCTTCCACCACTGAGCAACCATCCACAAAACAGCTGTCTTCTCAGTCTACATTTTCCGTCACCTCCATTGAGGTGACTTCTGAAACTACAGCCACAACTAGTGAGACCACAACACCTACTTCATCCATCACCCCTTTTACTTCCAGTTCTGAGCCTTCTGAGACAACTACAGCCATCCTATCTGCTAGCACCAACACCACCCGTACACCAGAACAGAGCTCACCACTGCTTACAACTTCCACAGCCTATCATGGATCTGCTAGCACAGAAATTGCCACTAGTGGAACATCTCATTCATCGACATCCCTTGAAACAAGTGGAGAGACTTTCACCACTATTGTAGCTCAAAGCACTTACAACACAACATTATCATCTGCATCCATCGCTGAGTCCGTAACCACACACTCTACTACTAGCATATCAGAAATGACCCCAACACTGTTGCCCACTACATTAACGCCTTTTGCTTATACTACTATGAAAATATCCACCGCTGAGGCATCTTCACCTTCCACCACTACTCATGGACGCACATCGACTAATTCACAGCTTACAACTTCATCTGGTAGGTATCTGTGTAATCATATGGAAATGATGTTTATCTCACAGTACAGTATTCCAGTGTTTAACAGTTTACATATGCTGCTGTCACGGGAATTGGGGTTGCTTGTGTTTAAACCTCTAGCTGTTCCAAACTGCTTAGGGGCGGTTGTGTCTTTCCCTGACTGAGCAGCCTTGCCGCTGCTGCTCAGTCGCTAGCAGAATCCGTGAGTGGGCGTCTCCTAAATTTCTTCCAGCATAATAATTCCTTAACGGACAACCTTCGCCTCGCCTCTCTGCGCGGAAGCCTTCTGCGCAGAGTGGGCGTGCCTAGTGGTGGTCCCCCATCCTCCTCACTGACTTCACTGGAAGAGTCTCGGAGCCTCACCTCCGAGATGCTCTCTGCCTCTCCTTTCTTCCTGGTGTCACCTGGACTTCCTTCCCCAGATGACGTTCTCTCTCTACCCTTACTCGTTCCCTCTCCTGCAGAATCCGGAAGCCTCGCCTCCCCCCTCTGCTCTGATGTCAGTTCCCTGACAGCTGCCCATACTGGGCCAACTACAAAGTTATTGTATTAATTTCCAAGGCCTTTAACAACTTGAGTCTCAGATATCTTCAATACTGTTTGATGCGTTATATCCCTGTTAGATCACTCCCATTGTTGTGGGAGTGGCTCTTAGTGGTCCCTCATGGCTCAGGCACAAAGCTCACCCCCCCCATGAGCTGTGTGTTCAGAATTGTGGCCCAATTCTGTGGAACTTCAGGCACCCATAGAGGCTTTGTTGTTTTCAGCAAGCAGTTTAGGCAACACTTTTTGGTTTTCTGATGAAATCTAATTGATTCTATCATTTGTATTTCTCTTGAACCCTCACTGGACACTTCTTAGAAATCATCACTTTACAGCATATATATTGTTGGATCCTGATATGAGGGCTCTTTTATCGGCTTGTTCTTAAATATCGTTAATGTTCTGTTCTGTTCTCTTCCTCAGCTTCTTCCACCACAGTTGTCCCTCTCGGGTGCCTTAATGGTGGAGTGCTTGTTGAGGGTTTTTGTCACTGCCCATCTCCCTATACTGGGCAGCGATGTGAAGAGGCAAAGAATGAAATCCAAGTGGGTAAGTCTGAGCATTATTAGTACAAGCCTCCTGCCCTCTGGCTCTTCCTTTGAAAACAAAAGCTCAGGAATGTCTGGGTATGTGTAGTAATTTTCTAGGTGGGCAACAGTTTTGGTCCTGTGGCTTCAAACTTTGTGTTTCGCATTGCTGGGAGTGATTTTGCTTCTTTGATGACCTGAGTGTTTCTCTGTTGAAGTCTTGAGAAACGGGTGCCCAAGCCAGCCTTCCCTAACATTGTGCTCTCCGGACATGGCTGTCCTCCCATCTGCCTCAGTGAGCGTGGCCAATGGCCAGGCAGGACTTGTAATTGCAGCCCAATGACACCTGAAGGGCACCAAGTTGGGGGACCCCTCTGACCTCAAGAATGTCACCTGCCTCAGGACCTGGAGAGTTCCTGTCAGCAAGAGTAGACTACACTGAGCTGATATGCGCACATTACCATGTATTTCACACCCTGTACCAGTGCCCTTTCTCTGCACACTTTGGTGTGGATCCATAGATGATTCATGTTGTTTCCATGATCACTGTAACTCAATGGACACCTGACGAGCTCATCTTCACATCTGAAACTGTAGCTGTACCTTCATGTATAATGACTCCTGTGCTTTCTGATCACAGTGACTGTTGTGGCCACAATCAATGTCTCTGTAACAGTGAAGAATTGGAAGTTCAGCCCAGAGATGGCGAATTCCAGCTCTTCTGACTTCCAGACATTCGTGAAGATCTTTGAGGAACAGGTGAGGGGTGGCTGGGAGTGCACAGAGCGATGATACCCCCCAAAATTCTCACACCCGAACCCTATGGCGACTTCTGAGTCCAGACCCCATTCATACTCCATTCCTCAGAGGTGAAGTTCATTCACAGCAAGTCTGGAAACACAGTCAGGTTTCCCTCATTTGAAATACCTGGATATCCAGCTTCAGAAATGGAGCCATCAGATGAGTATAGAAAGCTGTTTCTGTAATATGTAGCTCAGAGCTGATGGTTCAAACCCTAAGACACACATCAGGAACCGTCTTCCTAATTGTCACTTTTGAAAGACCAATGTTAAAGTGGCAAAGGTCATCTTCCAGCCTTTATCCCATGCCTTTGGCCAGTCTGCCTGATGGTAACTGGAGTCCAAGAACAACTGGGGGAGGGCCACTGACTAGCCATGCCCAGCACAGGAGATACCCCAAAGGTGTGTTGGAAGGGTGGAGGAGTTAAGGGAGCACAGCAGGATAGAGAGGTCCTACTCAGCAGACAGGAGGGACCAAGAATCTGCTGGGATGGGGGGTTTAGTATTTCTCAGATCAACAAACTAGTTTACATGTGGAGTTTTTTGTTGTTTCTGCTGCCGTGGAAATTCCTGCATTGCAGGGATTGGACCAAATGACCCTCAGGTCCCTTCCAACTCTACAGTTCTATGATTCTAGGACTGCTGACCTACACCTCAAAGACAGACCCTGTCTGATATGGGGGGGTGATGCTTGCAGACAACAGCTGCTCTGCTGCCTCTGTGCAGACCCTGCTGTTGCTTGGTGCTTCCGACTGTTGCTGTCTATGCAGCTGAGATGAGACCTCTCTCTCTTTGCAGATGGACATCTTCTATGCGGACATTCCTGGGTACACGGGTGTAAAGGTGATTCGGCTGAGGTGAGTCACAGAAGAGATACAGCTGGGGACAAAGTATGGGAGGGAGGGTGCTGCTTGGTGCCATGCAATTTCCTGGGCCCCCTGCTGTGAGTGGCCACGCCCTTTAAGCGACAGCCCCCACTACTATCATTGGAGTTTGGATTTGATATCCCGCTTTATCACTACCCGAAGGAGTCTAAAAGCGGCTAACATTCTCCTTTCCCTTCCTCCCCCACAACAAACATTCTGTGAGGTGAGTGAGGCTGAGAGACTTCAGAGAAGTGTGAGTAGCCCAAGGTCACCCAGCAGCTGCATGTGAAGGAACAGGGAATCGAACCCGGTTCACCAGATTATGAATCTACCACTCTTAACCACTACACCACACTGGCTCTACACCACACTGGATCACTGACTCACATCATGCTGGCTGAGAGCGCCTTTGGGGTTGTGGCTAAGTGATTTCTCCCTCTTCCTTCCTGCTGCCTCTTCTCAGCAACGGTAGTGTTATCGTGGACCACGAGGTGCTCCTGCAGCTTCACTTCTCAGACTTCAATGCTTCTTACAATGCTTCCATGAAGAACCTTACACAGACCTTGCAAAAGAATTGCACTTCAAATGACAAAGGTGAGGGGGCACCTGCCACTTCTCATGGAAAGGTCTGGCAGTCATGAGGAAGCAGAAGTCATCCAAGGGTTGTGATTCTGTCCCTCCTTATTTGGGAGCAAATTGCACCAGCATCACAAGTGCATGTACTCCTGAGTCAACATGCATAGGATGGGGCTCCCAAGGTGGCAGCCAGGAGTTAAGCCTGGGGCTGCCAGTCACACTGGGAGCCCAAAGGAAGACTGTGAGGCGGCCGGTGAGCCACCTCTCTGCAGAACCTGAGCAGCTCCACTGAGTCCAAAGTCACCCCGACTCCCCTGGTTCAAAACAATTACATTGTTTTACTAGGAACAGAGGTATCCCTTTGAAACTGAGCAAGACGAAACAGTACGAAAGCTTATTGTCCAAAATGGTATGAAATCAAGGTCTTCCCAGCCTGCCAGTTTCACTCCAGAGAAAAACAGGAATCAAGAATAGAATGAGCCCCAGTTAGACTGTATCTGAGGCCACCTAGTGTTATCTATCCATGCTGAGAAGTGGGGGTGCAAACCCTTCTCTGTTACCCCAGCAGCAGTGCTGTAACATCAACTGACCCCAGCTGATTTCCCCATGCCCACATGGAGATGAATGTCAGAAGAGGTGTGCTTCAACCTTGGTGGCAGGGAGTCATGACAAGTGGGGGCGGGAGTTGAAGAAGAGGTCCCTCCCCATGGATGCCCCCCCCCATGATTTCTTCCTTTCAGAAGCCTCACCTTTGCTTTCTCCCTCTCCTTTAGATAAGCTCTGCTTTACTGAAGGAGCATCTCGTGTGACCGCAGTGCCCCTGAGTCCTAAAGGTGAGGACTGGCGTGTGGGAGGGGATTAGTGTGTGGGATATATATATATATATATATATATATGGATGATCCAGCAGCCAAGCTCCTCTTTTGTTCTCCTGGTTCCATGCATAAGATGTTGTGAGACATTTGCATTCTTCCTTTGCTGACCCTACTCCCCCCTTTTCCATTCCCAGATCTGTCGGACGAATGCAAGAATGCCTCAGTGGTAGCACAAAACCTCCAGCCATATTATGTGGCGCAGGTCATCAACAACACACTTCATTGTGTCTCTAATTGCAGTGCTTGGAACCCCCACCCATTCCACTGTGTGAGTGGAACGTGCCACATCACCTCTGAGGGGCCCAAATGCCAGTGAGTAGCATGCCGGGGGGTGAAAGAGGGAAAGGAGACATGCGGTCAACTCTTCCCTGTAGGCGGGTCCAGTAAGCACTATCAGTGGTGAATAGTTACATGCATTTAAAAAAAAAATATTCCAAGAAAATTTGTTGCCTATCCTTTCTAGGGAGACGCCAAGCACAACAAGCGAAACATCCATTTCTACAAATTTGAAAACAACACCATCTACTTATGCAACTTCAACAACTTCTGCTAATGCAACTACAACACCTTCTGCTTATACTAGTACGAAAATAACCACCACAAAGACATCTTCCCCTTCCACCACTACTCGTGGACACACATCGACTCATTCACAGATTACAAGCTCCTCTGGTAGGTATCTATATATCCATATGGAAATGATGTTTCTCTCCCAGCACAGTATTCCAGGGCTTAACAGTTTACATGTGCTGTGCATACGTTTCAGTGCCTAAACGCGAGTCCAGGATTTCTTCAATACCGCTTGATGCGTTGTTAGATCACTCCCGTCTTTGTAGGAGTGGCTCTAAGTGGTCCCCCATGACTCAGGCACACAGCTCACCCCTCCCCCAGGAGCTGCATGTTCAGAATTGTGGCCCAATTCTGTGGAACTCCATCTTGGCTGACACCTCTTCTTTAGTGAACTTTAGGCACCCGTGAAGGCTTTGTTGTTTTCAGCAAGCAGTTTAAGCAACACTTTTTGATTTTCTGATGAAATCTAATTGATCATTTGTATCGCTCTTGAACTGTCACTGGACACTTCTTAGAAATAATACCATTAAGCAGTACAGCATATAAACGGTTGGATCATCAACATCGTCGCCATATATGAGGGCTCCTTTGCAAACTTGTACTTAAATTTTGGTTATGCTCTGTTGTCTTCCTCTTGCTCAGCTCCTTCCACCACAGCTGTCCCTCTTAAGTGCCTTAATGGAGGAGTGCTTGTCGGGGGTCGTTGTCACTGCCCATCTCCCTATACTGGGCGACGTTGCGAAGAGGCAGAGAATGAAGTCCAAGTGGGTAAGTCTGAGCATTATTAGTACAAGACTCCCTGCTCACAGGATTTTCCTTTGAAAATAGTGGGCAGTATCTATGGCTCTGAAGCTGTAGACTTGGTTTTGTATTGTTGGACGACTCAGTATCGTGCAGTGAAATTTTTCATAGGGCAACAGTTAGGGCCAGAGGCCCTAGTTTGTGAGGGGTGGGGGGTTGATGTAACACATGTGACATCCTGACACTGCGGACGTGAACATCACACCTCCCTCCCTAAGCCAGGCAGAATCTTCCCAGGCTTTGCCAAGGAGGTGCCAGGGCTCTGACAGGACACTGGAGCCTCTTGCCTCCTTCCAAAAGCCAAGTGGGCTTTGGGAAGATGACAGGACAGGTCTTGGACCCATCGGAGCCTTGCACCTCCCTCCCTAAGCCGGGCAGAAGCTTCCTGGGCTTTGCAAAGGAGGCTCCAGGGGACCATTTAGGGTAGCCCCCTTAGTCCAATGACCACCTGCCGCTCTTGGGAGTGATCTTGCTTCTCTGTCATGCTGACCATTTTTCCATGGAAGCCTAGGGCCAGGACAGCCTTCTGTAGCCTGGTGCCCTCCAGATGTTCTTCTCTTGGGCTTCCAGCTCCCCCAGCAAACATGGCCAATGGCAGGGGAGGATGAGTAGTTGTGGCCCAACATCTGGAGGACCCTGCCTGCACTCTCACTTTGCAAAGGGAATTCTGTCCATGGTGAGATTTAAACTTTCTTTCAACGCTGAGAAAGGAGGGAAAGGTTTGCAGCCCCCATGGATGTGGGAAGAGATAGAATGGCGGCTTTTCTGGATGCTGCTGTTTTGTGGGAGATCTTTGGAAGAAGAAAAGGCTAAGGAGTAAACCGTATGCAAACCCAGAGCAGAGTCCTTAAGAGGGTTGGATGGTGCCTCATACGCCTCCTCCTGGCAACTCCTGCAACCAAGCTATTGCAAAGTGCCTTGCTCTGCTTTCCTTTGGACTACATCAGGGAGGCTGGGGGGGGGGGCTCTTGTCTTCTGGCCAACCCAGAGCCTCCATACTTTGGTGCTGCTAATGCACAGTTAAACTTCACCCCAGAGGCACTTGCCATTGTCTCTGGAGACAAACAGAGGCCAACAAGCAGCAGCCAATAAGCAAGAGCCTCGTTTGCCTCAGGCCCTGGAGAGTAACTGCCACTCAGAGTAGACTACACTGAGTTGAGGTGCGGGCAGGTTCCAGTGCATTTCACACCTGTATTAGCACCCTTTCTCTGAACTCTTTGATGTGGATCCAAAGGCAATCCATGTTGTTCCCATTATCACTGCAAATTATCCTGCAACTGCACAGACATCTGACAGGTTCATCCTCACAAGGTGTCTTTTCACCCCAAAGAGACAGGAGGTGTCAATGGGAAGACACTTCCCAAGTGCTACCTGAGGTGGCAAACCTGTGCAAACTTAACTGGGAGAAGCATCCAGCTTGCAGGACTGGGGAGAAGAAAAAAAAATACTCTTGTGGATGGGTTTCTTGATGGGCTACCTAAGTGCCGCAACCCCTTTTGACAAGATCATGATGGGGGGCAGGAGACAGATAAAGGGCATGGCAGCATTGTGCTCCCTTCACCATGCAACTGGGCTGTTGTGTAGTCGTGATTGTGAAAAATGCCTGATTTGAAAATTCCAGCCACCCATGGACATGCTTTGATATAGAACGTTACCTTTTCTGGATGCAGATGACTTCCATACCAACCGTGTATAAAACTGGTTGTATCTTTAGGAGGTGTATATACAATCTACTCAGGCTTGTCCACATGCCTAGGAAGTCTGGGTCTGTGGGGTTTTCCGCTTGTCCTGTGCTTACTAGGCATGCTTACTAGGTCTGAGCAGTTCTGCCTTTGCTACACTGTTTTCCCCTGGGAAACCTGCTCTTTGTGGAAAAACCAATTGCCATTTCTTCCTATTCAGCATAAAACACTTTCCCCAGGAAAGTGCAGAGGCAAATGGAAGTGTGGATGAGCCCTCAACTGGTTCTCAAGGAAAGATGGCCAACTTGTTTGCTTCAAAATGGTGTGTTGCTTCTGTGGCATCACCCTGACACCTGCAGTTTAAAAAGCTTCTGATACCAGCAGCAGCTGGACAAGAATGTCACCTGCCTCAGGACCTGGAGGGTTCCTGTCAGCAAGAGTAGACTACACTGAGCTGATACGCACACATTCCCATGTATTTCATAACCTGTACCAATGCCCTTTCTCTGCACACTTGGTGTAGATCCATAGGTGATTCATGTTGTTTCCATGATCACTGTGACTCAATGGACACCTGAAGTGCTTCTCCTCACATCTGAAACTGTGGCTGTACCTTCATGTTTAATGACTCCTGTGCTTTCTGATCACAGTGACTGTTGTGGCCACAATCAATGTCTCTGTAACAGTGAAGAATCGGAAGTTCAGCCCAGAGATGGCGATTTACGGCTCGCGTGACTTCAATTCATTCGTGAAGATCTTTGTGGAACAGGTGAGGGGTGGTTGGGAGTGCATAGAGGACGCCCACTCAGGAAAATGATTACTTCCAGGCAGACCTATTGTTACTTTTGAGTCTGGGTCCCGTTAACAAGCCATTCCTTTGTGGTAAACTTCATTAACAGAGATTTGTCCGCTTAGCACATCTGGAAACAGTCAGATTTCCTTCCTTTGGAACACCTAAATATCCAGATGTGGAAATGTAGCTATCAGATGAGTATATGCAATATGTAGCTTAGATCTGATGGTTCATACCCTACACAGAATTTCTTCTTGTTTCTGCTGCTGTGGAAATGCGTCTATGACAGGGATTGGACCAAATGACCTTCAGGTCCCTTCCAACTCTACAATTCTATGATTCTAGGACTCCTCACACACACCTCAAAGCCACGCTCTGTCTGAGTAGATACACAGGGCTGGTGATACTTGCAGACAGCAGCTGCTCTGCTGCCAATGTGCAGACCCTGCTGGGGTTGGTGCTTCCGACTGTTGCTGTCTATGCAGCTGAGATGAGACCTCTCTCTCTTTGCAGATGAACATCTTCTATGCGGACATTCCTGGGTACAATGGTGTAAAGGTGTTTCGGCTGAGGTGAGTCGCAGAAGTGATACAGCTGGGGGCCAAGTATGGGAGGGAGGGTGCTGCTTGGGGCCATGCTTGGCCCCCTGCTGTGAGTGGCCACGCCCCTTTAAGTGACAGCCCCCACTACCATCATTGACCTCACATCAGGCTGGCTGAGAGCACCTTTGGGGTTGTGGCTAAGTGATTTCTCCCTCTTCCTTCCTGCCTCCTCTTCTCAGCAATGGTAGTATTATCGTGGACCACGAGGTGCTCCTGCAGCTTCACTTCTCAGACTTCAATGCTTCCTACAATGAATCTGTGAAGGACCTCAAACAGACCCTGGAAAAAAATTACACTTCCAATGACAACGGTGAGGAGACAACTGACACTTCTCTTGGGAAGCTCTGGCTGACAGCTGAAGGAGCCAAAAGATGGCACCAATGTTGCAGACTTTAACGCTACATTCCCATTCCATCTAATGGAGTAGGAGGAAAGGCTTCTTATTAAACGTCTTCAGATCAGCTGTCATGAGGAAGCAGAAGTCATCCAAGGGTTGTGATTCTGTCCTTCCTTATTTGGATTAAATTGCACCAGCATCACAACTGCATGTACTCCTGAGTCAACATGCATCGGATTGGGCTCCCAAGGTGGTAACCCAAAAACTGGCTGTGAGATGGCTGGTGTACCAGCTCTCTGCATAAGTTGAGCGGCTCCACTGAGTCCAAGCCCACCCCCAATCTCCTGAACCAAACAATTACCGTACGCTGTTTTACTAGGGACAGAGCTACCCCTTTGAAATCACCCAGAGAAAACAGGCATCAAGAATAGAATGTACTTCATCTACGCCATATCTGAGGCCACCTACTGGGTTTGTCCTGTATGGTGAGGAACAGAGGAACATTTTCCAAAATGGTGCCAGTCAAAGTCTCCCTAGTTTTCCAATTTCACTGCCATATGGAACAGAACAAGTTTCGCCTATTTATGCCTGATCTGAGGCAACCTGGTGTTATCCATCCATGCTGTGAGGTGAGGGTTCAGACCCATCTCTCTGTTACCAGCAGCTGCCCCTGTAACATCAACCAGCCCCAACTGCTTCACCCTTGCCCACACTGAGATGAGTGTCAGGTTGCTGGTTGGACATATGGCCGAGCAGAGTTGTTTCCCTCAGGAGACATGGCGGGTGGGTGGGGGAAGAGGTCCCTCCCCTTGGATGCTCCCCCTCCCCATGATTTCTCCCTTACATAAGCCTCACCTTTACTTTCCCCCTCTCCTTTAGATTCACTTTGGTTTACTGGAGAGCGTTATGTGACAGAAGTGCCCCTGAGCCCTGAAGGTGAGGACTGGGGTGTGAGAGGGGGTCACTGTGTGCTTAACACACTCCTAATGTTGAAGAGTTGCAGTGGGCTGTCTGGATGGAGGTGGTGGAGCCGTATGAGGAAGAAAACATGACCACCACATGCAAACAAATGCTATGAACCCCCATACACCTTGTGGCACCACTGGATGGTACAGATGTTGCCAGGATTCTGCATGTGCAGTCACATATGAGATGCACAGAGGCTAATCCTAGGGCCATCAGTCGCCATCATAGTTGGTGGGGAAGAAAGTAGGATAAGGAACAAGAAGGGAGGTATTCAGGGCGCCCAATGAGTCCTTCCTTTCCCTTTCCAGATCTGTCAACTGAATGCAAGAACACCTCCGTGGTGGCAAAAAACATCCAGCAATTTTACGTGGCACGAAACATCAGTGGCAGCCTCCAGTGCGTCTCTAACTGCAGCATTTGGCACCCCGACCCCTTCAGCTGTGTGAACGGAAACTGCTATGTCACCCCTGAGGGGCCCAGTTGCTAGTGAGTAGCATGTGAAGTGGGTGGTGGGAAAGGATCTGGGCCTGTGGCACAGGGGGGCGAAATCATGCCCATAGGCTGTTCCTACCAGATGTGCTAGTAGGAACCATTTAAATGTCATTTTTAAGAAAACAGTGTCATTCATGTGCATGTTGTCTTTTGCTGCAATTCCCCGTGGGCACCAGTCACCACCGCTCCTGCCTTGGATTAGGGCCCTGGATGCCACTCAGCCCCCCCCCCCCGAATTGCAGCATCAGAAACACCCCCTGCTCCCCCACCCCGTAAAGAACCCAGGCATCCTGGGCCCCATTACCTGCCTCCTTGCCAGTTTTTGACGCTGCCTTTCCTCCCACAGCTGTGAGCAGTCGGACTCCTACTGGTTCGTGGGCCGGCGCTGTGAGCAGGGCATCAGCAAGGTGGGGGTGGCCGTGGGGGTGGCCCTGGGCCTGGCGGTGCTGCTGCTGATCATCCTGGTCTTGGTCGTGCTTCTCTGCTGGAGGCGCTGTTGCCCGAGGGAGAAAGGACACAGGTAGGAGGAGGGCTGGGCACTCAAAGTCCGGTCAGCTCGGTCTGCTCTGCGTCCCGGTCAGTCTCTGCTGTTTTAACTGGCGCTGGCTCTGGAAGCTGTCCTTGAAATGGGCTGAAGGACAGATCATTGACCTGATGTCCTCTGTTGGTCTCCCACTTCCAGGCTGACGCATTTGCCTCCCGATGAAGAGAGGTGGTACGAAAATGAGCCCGAGTGGGTGGCCCGTCCTGAAGGCCTCGATCCGAGTGCCCCAGCAATGGAAAGCAGCAGCGCTGCAGCAGGTGGTATGTGGCAGAAGGCCTAGGTCGGGAAGGGGAGGTCTTGGTGGTGGTGGTGTTAAGCCCGGGTTTCCATGGCAGCTGCCAGACTCCATCCCGGAGGATGCGCCTTGCCTTGCCCTGGAAGGAAGCACCACGTTAATTGGATTACAGGTGGTCTGGGGTTGCAGGAGGTGTTCAAGTTGCACAGAAACATTCCACCCCACATGCAGAAATAAGGAAATAAGAAAGGGGAGGGGAGAGCAAGAGGGGAGGTCAAACACAGCCACGTCCCCAAACTGCAAGCAGGCGGAAGGGCTTTCCATGCCCTGCCATCCCACCCTGCCCTGATCCAGGAGAAGGAAATAGAAATAAATAAATGAGATGTGGGGGTTCTCATGTACTCTTTGCTCTGGGGAGGGAGCGCAAGGCACCTGAGGGGGAGGATGAGCGTCAGCCCTGATTACGGGCTGCATTATCACACCAGGGAAGATCACTTTGCTTGCCAGAGCTTAGAAAATGCATTTTGTAAAAATAAAGCAGGGTCTGGCTGTGCTTTGTAGGCCCCTCCCTTCTTGGAAGACGTCTGGGTGGGCAAGTGGAGAGGCTGGACGAGGGCAAGAGGAAGCCCTTTTGAAAGAGGGCACCAAATCTTTAAAAATGACTGACATGCTCCCTCCTTCGCCCTTTGCACAGAAGACCCTTACAGCAGCATGAGCAGCGAGCAAGACAGCTCCACCACAGACCAGGGCTCCTTCCAGCCCCGCCTGGACAAAGTGGACACCTCCCTGCCGGTACAAGGAAAGAGGGTGTTTGGGGTGGGGTGCAAGAAAGCAAGGCCAGAACAATCTGGCGGCTGCAAGGCCTGTTCCAAGCAAGGACACATAACAAGATTGTGTGCCTTTCAGATTAGGGGGAGAAGCAACAGGCAGGGGGTTCCGGCGGGCACAGGATAGGTTTCTAGGTGGCGTGGGGAAATGGAGTGTGAGAGGTATGCATCTCGAGATATAGGGTCATTCCACAAACTGAAAAGGCGGGAGGTTCAGAATAGAAGACAGGAAGTCTGCCTTCACAGTGGTGGCAAAATCAATGTATGGAACTCCCTGCCACAAGAGGTGGTGGAGGCCGCTGACTTAGAGGCACAGGTGGGTTAGCCAAATTCCTGGCACTGCAAATATCTCTCACTACTTTGGGTAGTGAAATGTGGCCTCCAGGGTCAGAAGCAGTCTACCGTTGGATGGCAGCTGCTCAGGGCTTTTCTTCTGGGCATCTGGCTGGAATCCGGATGCTGCTGCAGGTGGACTTAGCTCTGACCCAGAGCAGGGCTCTTCCTGAAAAGTGCTTGTCGTTTGCACTGACCCTGCCTCACTCTTCTGCTTTCTCCTTCTCTCCCTGCGTACTGCGGCTGCAGAGACGGATCGCTCGGCCCCAGTTGAAGCAGCCATGAAGAAGCCTGGAAACGGGGCCACAGGAAGGACGCTGCACGCTGGATTTGCACAAGATGTGTCCCCAGGGGCCCAGATCCAGGAAGAGGCAGTGGAGCTGCAGTGACTTGCAGGGGGGCTGCAGTGCTGCCTTCTTCTTGCTTACTCTTGCACTTTAGGACTGGGGTGCTGCCGCCCCCTTGAACACCAGCGCCTCCCCTTGGTGACATTGATAGGAGGACGTGGAGGAGGAACAGGGCCCCATGGGGGTATTTGGGCTCTTGCCCCCGAGGACTCGCGTTGCCCACAGAGGCTGAACTTGCAGGAGCACATCCCTCAGCGCGGAGCCTTTGACCACTGCCTGGATGCCAAGGCCATCTGGTGCAAGAGGAGGCCGCCTTGCAAGGGTCTCGCGTCGTCTCTGCAGGTCGGGGGCCACGGCTAGCACTTTTGGAGAAATCGCTTTCTCCCTTTCTGCACCAGCCCACAATCTGATCTCCAGCTCAGTCAATAGAGCATGAGATTCTTAATCTCGGGGCCAGGGGTTTGAGCCCCACGTTGGGCGAAATATTCCTGCATTGCAGAGGGTTCGACTAGATGACCCTCGTTGTCCCATCCAACTCTGTGATTCTGTTTGCCCCTCTCTACAGACTGGCTGTGCTCCCCCCCCCCAGGTCAGTCCCAGATACACCTGTAGCAACACTGATTCCCCACGATGCCATGCATCTGAACCCACAGCAATGCACCCTGGGCGCAAGCGACAGGAAACTGCCTTCAGTTTTTCCTTCCCTTGGGTCGCTCTGGCCCCACAGCCATGGTCTGCCCACGGGGAACCCTTTGGTCACTCGCATCCCCCTTCTCCCATCCAGCCTTTTACTTGATCAGATTTTCAGTGCAATATGGAAGGAAGCACAGCGACCGGTCAGTTGCCAGAGAAATGATATAGGATGATGATGATGATGGATGACGAAGGGGTCAACATTGTGAACGATTCGTTGGGGTGGGAGAGAGAAAATAAAGCAACTGAGGAAAGCGTCCTCCTCCTTCTTTTGTGGTGTCAATCAATGGGGCTTGGAGAAGAGAGGCTGGCGGGGGGAGTTGTTCCCCCTGGACAATGGTCTCCCTCCACCCCACATAAGAAGGGCCTGCTGGATCAACTCCCTTCTCTTGCGGGGGCCCAATTAGTGCTATGGCCTTCCGTTAAGAGTTTGGGTGTAATCCTTGACGCCTCCCTTTGCATGGAGGCGCAAGTTACAGCAACAGCCAAGGCGACATTTTTCCACCTTCGCCGCATCAAGCAGTTGGTCCCTTCCCTTTCCCGCCCCGACCTGGCCACAGTGATCCATGCGATGGTCACCTCCAGGCTTGACTACTGTAATTTGCTCTACGTGGGGCTGCCCTTGAAACTGTCCCAGAAACTCAGCGAGGCTCCTCACGGGGTCTCTGCCATGGGAGCATATTCACCCAGTGCTTTCCAGTTGCACTGGCTCCCGGTGGAGTACAGGGTCAGATTTAAGGTGCTGGTTTTGACCTTTAAAGCCCTTCACAGCCTAGGACCCTCATACCTACGGGACCGCCTCTCCTGGTCTGCCCCACGGAGGAGCCTCAAGGTCCATAAATAGCAACACCCTAGTGGTCCCAGGCCCTAAGGAAGTTAGATTGGCTTCAACCAGAGCCAGGGCCTTTTCAACACTGGCTCCGGCCTGGTGGAACGCTCTGCCTCATGAGACCAGGGCCCTGCGGGATCTGATTTCTTTCCGCAGGGCCTGGAAGACAGAGTGGTTCCGCCTGGCCTTTGGCTTGGAATCAACTTGATTCCCTCCCCCCTTTCTTTTTTCTTTCTCCTCCTGTGATGAGGCTGCATTTTAATGTTTTAATGTTGTATTTTAATCTTGTTTTTAAAGTTGTATTTCAATCAATTTGTTTTATTATTGGTTGTTAGCCGCCCTGAGCCCGGTCTTGGCTGGGGAGGGCGGGGTATAAATAAAATGTATTTATTATTTATTATGATTGGATCGGGGCAAAGGGGGCCCTGCCTCCAGCCCTGCCTCCTGCCCTCAAAGTGGCCAAATACCCCAAATAACTGAGCAATCTAGATAGACTGCCCCTGGACCTGGAGGTTCCATCAGAACTCAAGAAGGACCAAAGGGGCCCATCTAGGCCAGCAACCTCTTCTCACAGTGGCCGACAGGATGCCTCTCTTGGGAAACCCTCAGGCAGGATCCGAGCAAAATATTTCGTGATATTTTACGAAATGAAATATATGATAGTGGACTACCGGAAAGCTCACAGGTGGGGGTGGGGGCTGCCGTTCCTCTCCATTGAGCAAGACCTCCTCCATCCTATTAAAATCATCTTCGGAACTTTCCAGGGGAGCTCTCTGCCAAAGAACAAAATGAAGAAATTTTTATTATACTGTACATTCAAAGCTACATTTATTTAACAGCAAACTGCCAAGATGTAGGCAGGAAAAAGCAGGTCGTATCTCCCTGCGCCTACAAGCCACAGCCCAGTAACACATACGGATGACCACCTGTCATGGCTGCTTTATCTGAGATTCCTGCATTGCAGGGGTTGGGCTGGATGACCCTCAGGGGTCCCTTCCGACTCTGGTTACATGAGATTGTACAGAAAATTGAACTCTAAGGGGCTCCTTCGGCCCATGAACTGGGAAACTGAGGGAACAGAGAGGCAAATGTGATGTTTTTCAAGCTGAGGGAAACCAGAAGAAGCCCCTGATCTTTCTGTCTGAGTCCGGAGGGGAGCCCCAAGCCATCCTCTGGCCAGGGACCCCCTAAAACTCCGCATGGGCACCTGAGGGAATTACCGTACTTTTCCGTGTATAAGATTGGGGTTTTTTTTTTGCTTTAAAATAAGGTTCAAAATCTGGGGGCGTCTTATACACGGATAGTGCCTATGCCCATTTTCTAAATTTGGGGTCCCCCAAAGTAGGGGGCGTCTTATACACGGAAAAATCCAGTACATGAATTAATGGATATAAAACGGTGGCTGTTTGGGAGGCCTCCGGATATGAGGGCCTGGCCTTCTTTTCCCAAACTGCCACACAACACAAACACACCTCACCATCAAGAGCATATAAATGTTAGGAAATAAATAAGTTGCCCCTGAGGAAGAGGAAACCTTTGGAATCCCCATTACAGAAAGAAAATCCTCCTGAGGGAGCAAGGGACATTGCCTCCATTGCCTGAGGAGAGAGGGGGAGGGGCGGCTCTTCTGGCACTTTCTGAGGGGAAGAAAAAGGCGGGAAAAGGCCTCAGGCGGAGGGAGGAGGGAGGAGGGAGGGAGGAGGGAGGAGGGAGGCCGGCTCCTCCTTGGCCTCTGCTCCGTCTTCTGAGGAGGAAAAGGGTCCCCGTTCTGAGGAAAGAGTCTCATTTCTGGGGAGGAAAAGCATCTCCTCAGGAACAACCCCTTCATTTTATTCATTTATACCTACACGCCGCTTGATTGCAAAAAATAACAGGAACCCTCGAAGCAGTTTACAAAGGAGAAAGCAGTAAAACTGAGAGATTCTCAAGTGTTCTTCGGAACATACAAAAGTTGAAATGCTGAAATAGATTAAGGTTTCCTCAGCTTCCAGTCCTGGCGCTCCTTGGGTTTACTCTTACTCAATTGTTTTGAGGACGGGGTATAATAATGTACAAAAGTCATAGCATAAATTGGTAATTGTACGGGGAGAAAGGATGAGTGGATTTCGAAACCAAAGTTGGAAAAGTTATTGTACTGAGAGCAGCGAAGAGGGAAGGAAAACAGAGGGAATGTCTGAAGGGTGGGAAGTCAGCTTTTAAATCAGTAAATAATAATAATAATAATAATAATAATAATAATAATAATAATAATAATAATTTGTACCCTGCCCACCTGACTGGGTTGCCCCAACCACTCTGGGCAGCTTCCAGCATATATAAAAACATCGTAAAACAATGAACCTGAAACAGCTTCCCTATACAGGGCTGCCTTCAGACGTTTCCTAAATGTTATATAATTGCTCATCTCCTTAAGGTCTGATGGAAGGGAAGGGCGCCACTACCGAGAAGGCCCTCTGCCAATCCATTTGTATTCATTTGGTGGAAAATGGTTACAAATAATGGGAAATCAATTTTAAGAATTGGCCAAAAAGAAATTAAGGGGAGGGGAATGGTAATTTTTAAAAAAACCAGTTAAACATTGTGTGGCTTTCTAGGGAGAGCAAAGAACCACCAGGTGATGCCATTGAGCAACTTACTTGCCTAGTTAGGGCTTTGTGTGATTATGTCAGTGTTTCCCAACCGGTGTTCCGCGGCACACTAGTGTGCCGTGAGACGTTGCCTGGTGTGCCGTGGGAGGGAGGTGGGCGAGTCGGGCGGCGAGAGGCGGGGCGGCGGCGGCGAAGAGAGGCCGCCCAGCGCGGGGCTCTCGCCGTCTGCCTGCCTGGCTGCCTGCGTGGCGCTGACGTCACGGGGCTGTAACGTGCCCCACATAGGCACACGCGGGGCGGCGAGCGAGCTCCCTCCCACATCCCATCGCCGGCTCTGCACCAGGCGGTAGAGCTCGGCGAAGTCGCCGCGCTGGAAGGCCAGCAGCGCGCGCGCCTTGGCCAGGCTCTCGCCCGCCTGCGCCTCCAGGCACGGCGCCTCGGCGTCGGGCGGCAGCGAGCCCAGGAAGTGGCCCAGCCGGCCGGGGTCGCCCGCCTGCAGCAGCGCCTCGCACCCGCATGAGACATGCTCCGCCGAGAAGCGCGGCGAGCGCGGAGGATCGGGCGCGGCGGAGGCCAGCCCCGCGCTTGGAGAGGACGCAGCAGCCGTCGCCAAACCCGATCCTCCTCCTCCTGCTCCGCCGCCATCCTCTGGCTCTCGGCCGGGAGGAGCCTGCGGCGACGGGGCGGGCGCCGAAGTTGACAGAAGTTGGCGCGCCTCCTCGGCAGCGCCTTCGTCCTCCTCCTCCTGCCTCTGCTCTCCTCCGGCGTTGGGGGCGCGCCGCCCTCCCCGGCCGGGGGGCTCGGCGGGGCCCGCGGGGAAGGAGGCCATGTTCGCGGCGCGCGGGATCGCGGCCCCCCTCGCCCGCCTCCGGCCCGCTCCCCTCCCCCTGCGCGCTGCCCTAGCCGTGCGGGTCTCCTCCCCCTGCGCCGCCGTCCCCTTTCCACATCCTAGGAGCCGCGGTCCGCCTACCGCCCCCGGGCCGCGGCGCGGCTCCCAGCCCGGGCTGGCCTCCGCCTCCTGGGACGCGCGCCCACCCCCGCGGCCCCCCAAACTTCGGAGCAACTCTCCAGACGCTTCTCCCCCGCCTCAGTCTCCCTCCTTTCCACTTCTCTTCCCCCCTTCCTTCCCTCTTTCTTTCTCTTTCTCTCCCACCCGCCTTTCCTTCTATTAACTTTCCTTTCCCCTCCCTTCGTCCTTCCTACTTTTACTCCTGGGCTCCTCCCCCCTTTGCGCAGCCACAAATCAATCTCTCTCTCTTTTTTCCCCTCTCTCTCTTCTTTGCTCAGACGCAAAAAAGCGCCGCTTTTTGGAAATCCGGACTGCTGTCCCCGCTGAAACGATACTTTAAAAAAGGAAGAACCCACTGGGTCTTATTTCTGTTTAAAGCAGTAGATCCCGAACTCTTTTGGCCCACTGCCCCCTTGCTTCCACATCCCCCAGTGTCCCCTATGCTTACCCTATAGAAAGCATTACAGGGGTTAACGCGGCTCGCTAAGGAAGATATTAATAGAATTCTGCATTTGGGGGGAGACCCTAACAGTCATCTACCATTACCTTCTATGCTGTTACTATTTTTTTATTTTTTTTTACATAAGTAAAAAGTGACCTTTCCCCATCTGGCATGGTGGTGTGCCTCGAGATTTTTTTCATGAAACAAGTGTGCCTTTGCCCAAAAAAGGTTGGGAAACACTGGATTATGTGATTATGTCTTCCTGTCTTTCTCTCTTTTTCAATGACACTCTTGGCACAGGCTTCCCCGACAGGAAGACCTCAGCCTACCTTTATCCAGGTGGCCTTGAAAAATGATCCGATGCCTTGAAAAGTGATCTGTGGGGATCAGGGCTTTATTTACCATTTATTTTACTTTCCCCATACATAGCCTCCCCACCCCAGGAGCTCAAGGTGGCCCACATATAATAATTGGTTGGCATCTGTCTGTCTTGTGAGGAGCAGAGCACCCCTGGGAGTCGGCTCCTCTGCCTTCAAGGGGTGAAGTCAAACTGCCGGAAGGTTGCAGCACCTATATCTGTGGCTAGAGAGACTGATGCGGGAGACATGTTTTATTGCAGCTGGGGAAGAGGAAGGTGTCCAGTTGATGTAGGAGTGCAAATATCCAGAGTGTGGGGATCAGGTGGGATTACTATGAGGAATTATAAAACATGCATCAAGCCGTTGTGTCCGCGATGAAAGCATGGCGTTGACTGGGTTCCATTCATGGACAATAATTTCTGATCAAATCCCACAAGCCTCTGCATTTCTCTCTGCTTGACAAGTCACGTACACAGCCCAGCTGCCAGTTGCTTCATCAGGCATCCAGAGCCATAAAAGATAGTAGGTAGCTTCTTTGATGTACCGTATTTTTTGCTCTATAAGACTCACTTTTCCCTCCTAAAAAGTAAGGGGAAATGTGTGTGCGTCTTTTGGAGCGAATGCAGGCTGTGCAGCTATCCCAGAAGCCAGAACAGCAAGACGGATCACTCTTGCTGTTCTGGCTTCTGAGATTCAGAATATTTTTTTTCTTGTTTTCCTCCTCCAAAAACTAGGTGCATCTTGTGGTCTGGTGCGTCTTATAGAGCAAAAAATACGGTAGTTTGTTAATCTTTAGATAGATCTTGAGGGCCAGGAAGAGTGTTCACAAAGAGATGGTAAATACTACCCATCCTTCCTTCCTTTATTGCTGTTTCCTTTTATTTACTCTGAATTACATATGCATGCTCAAGTAGGAAATTAGCTCTTTGTAGTTTGAATCTTTAACTTTGTCCCGCATGGGTTTTTTTGAAATGCTCAGAGGAAATCTGATTGGTTCTTACGAACACTGTGTAAAAAGCTCTTTTGTGAATAGAACGACCTGGGCCGGAGGGTGGACACGAATTATTATTATATGCACCCCGCCCAGAGTCTTGCTGGTCAAGCCTTTGTGTATATTCTATTAAGGTAAAGGGACCCCTGACCATTAGGTCCAGTTGTGGCCGACTCTGGGGTTGGGGCGCTCATCTCGCTTTACAGGACAAGGTAGCCAGCGTACAGCTTCCGGGTCATGTGGCCAGCATGACTAAGCCACTTCTGGCGAACCAGAGCAGCGCACGGAAACGCCGTTTACCTTCCTGCCGGAGCAGTACCTATTTCTCTACTTGCACTTTGACGTGTTTTCAAACTGCTAGGTGGGCAGGAGCAGGGACTGAGCAACGGGAGCTCACCCCGTCGCGGGGTTTCGAACCGCTGACCTTCTGATCGGCAAGTCCTAGGCTCTGTGGTTTAACCCACAGCGCCACCCGCATCCCGTATATTCTATTAATCAGAGTCTAATCCTTCCTTTGCTTTGGGAGCGCCACAGTTGAGCTGCTGCAGATGCACCATGCCATTTCTTCTCTCTGCGCTCCTCCCGGTGGTCATTTCTTCTCTAGTCGTTGCTATGGACTTGGCTGCCCTTCTCCAGGCACTGCGATCTTCTGAAAAGGATTCCCACACGGCAGGGTTGATGTTGCCAGTCTTCATGTCACGTTTGCAGACATCTTTGTAATGCAGAGTTGGGCTTCCAGTGATGCCTGATGCTGGGACCCAGCTCACCATGGAGCACATCCTGGGAAATCCTGCCATCTTCCATTCTGTGGTCCAAGCCAGCATGGATGTTGCTGAGACAGGAGTGCAAACTAATAAGACAATGCACGGTTCTCCCCCCTCTCCTGAATTAACCCCCGCAAGGACCCTGTGAGGGTAGGCTGAGAGGCAGCAATCAGCCCCCAAGGTCACCCAGTGAGTTTATTGTATCAGGAGGGAATTAGCTTACTAAAGGTAGTGCAGTGGTACCTTGGTTCTCAAACTTAATCCATTCCAGAAGTCTGTTCTAAAACTAAAGTGTTCCAAAACCAAGGCGCTCTTTCCCATAGAAAGTAATGCAATACGGATTAATCCATTCCAGACTTTTAAAAACAAGCCCTAAAACAGAAATTTAACATGAATTTTACTATCTAACGAGACCATTTATCCATAAAATGAAAGCAATAAACAATGTACTGCAGTCACACAATCAATCAGTATCTGAACTGGGTTCCACATAGTCATAAAAAAAAAGAGCCACAAAAATACAAAATAAATAGCAGAAAAGACCTCAGCGCAACATTCAAAATGGAGCATGTTCGGCTTCCGGAAAAAGTTCACAAATTGGGACACTTACTTCTGGGTTTGCAGTGTTTGGGTTCCAAGTTGTTTGAGTACCAAGGCATTTGAGAACCAAGGGACCACTGTAAATAGAGAGTTTAAACAGGGAGAAGAGTGAAAAGCTGTGACTGAGCCCCAGCACCTGGACTCAGCTATGTGGAGCTTGTGGCCGTGTGGTGAAGAACGATGCACCTTTGAGCCCACACAGCACACCAGGAATATGCTCTCCTCCAGGCCGTGCTTCAGCTCCAGATTTCAGCCTTAGGGCAGGTGATGCAGCAGCAGAGAATGCCTCTGAGCATACCTAGAATGCCTTTCCCTCTGCCTTGCCCAGTGTGGCATGCTTGGTATACTTTGAGGTGAGGCTTGCAGGTTCCTTCTCTGGGTTTCACTTCCGCCTTCGAAGGTGACAGCTCTCTTGCAAGGCAGGAGTGGTGCTCTGAATGTTTGGGTGTGGACATTTCCAGCTCTGCCGGCCTGGCTGTGTGCACTGCCTGGGCGTGTGGCAAGGGAGGGGAGGCCTGTGGGTGCTCCTTGCATCTTCAAGTGGGGATGGAGGGTCCCAATCCCAAAGGGTGAAGGCCAGGAGCCTCTCTTGTCACTGCTGCATTATCTCACACGTGATAAAGTGGACCCTGGGCCACGACACCTACTCCTGCAGAAACAAACATGTTAAGTAGCCACCGCGATGCTCCCGTCTCTTTCTCCTGGAGCAGGATAATCCGGAAGTTGCTCCTCCTGAAATTATTAAACAAGTGGAACTGGCTGCAGGCAAGATATATCCGCTGCTGGATATTGCTCAAGGCAGCCTTTCCCGTTTGCAAAACGCTCCACGCCATCTAATCCGCTATTGACCCTGCAGGCCATTGTTTTACGGATATGTGGAAATTTCAGCTCAAAGAACATAGAACTGCTACACAGGGGGAACGAACTAATCAGCTGAGAGTCCTTAGGGGCCAAAACTCCAAAGGGGATGATTTAATACCTGTTTGGTCTTTTTTTTTCTTCCCCATTTGTAAGCAAGAAGGAACACAGTCGAGGACCCCCCCCTTCAACCTATGAACAAATCTGGCTTTGGGCATTTGGATACTTTTACTGTGGTACCTTGGGTTAAGAACTTAATTTGTTCTAGAGGTCTGTTCTTAACCTGAAACTGTTCTTAACCTGAAGCACCACTTTAGCTAACAGGGTCTCCCACTGCCGCTGCTCTGCCGCTGCACGATTTCTGTTCTTATCCTGAAGCAAATTTCTTAACCTGGGATAGCAGAGTCCGTAACCTGAAGCGTATGTAACCCAAGGTACCACTGTATTGCCATTCCCTTGGTATAACAGGCTACCTTGCCTTGTAACCATGTCTTGTTGAATCATTATGTCTATGCTATACATAGTTCCAGTCACTACTTTCCACAGAATCACAATCCCCCCCCCCCATTTTATTTCATGCCTGCTTTTGCAGATGTGGGAAGCTGATTTTGGGCACCCATCTGTCTCGGGAGACAATGGAGGAGTGCGCCTTCAGGGGTGAAGCCAAACTGTTGGAAGGTTGCAGCATTTACTGGGGCTGTAGACACCGATACATGGGACGAGTTTTTATTGCAGCAGGGGCAGATGAGGGCGTCCAGTTACGCTGCTGCAGAGGGACCACTGTGTTTCTTCTCTCCACGCTCCCCTTAGCTCGTCATTTCCACTCCCCACCCCCAAAATATCGAGGCTAAAATGCCTTTTTATTTAAGCTTTGCACATATATTAAAAAAAGCAGAGACATCACCTTGCCAACAAAGGTCCATATAGTTAAAGCTCTGGTTTTCCCAGTAGTGATGTATGGAAGTGAGAGCTGGACCATAAAGAAGGCTGATCGCCGAAGAATGGATGCTTTTGAATTCTGGTGCTGGAGGAGACTCTTGAGAGTCCCATGGACTGCAAGAAGATCCAGCCTCTCCATTCTGAAGGAAATCAGCCCTGAGTGCTCACTGGAAGGACAGATCCTGAAGTTGAGGCTCCAAGACTTTGGCCTCCTCATGAGAAGACTCCCTGGAAAAGACCCTGATGTTGGGAAAGATGGAGGGCACAAGGAGAAGGGGACAACGGAGGACGAGATGGTGGGACAGTGTTCTCGAAGCTACCAGCATGAGTTTGACCAAACTGCGGGAGGCAGTGGAAGACAGGAGGGCCTGGCGTGCTCTGGTCCATGTGGTCATGAAGAGTCGGACACGTCTAAACGACTCAACAACACATATATATTTATATACATGCAGGAGCAAATAAGACTGTTGGTGCACTTTTTTTTTTTAATGGTAACTGCCTCCCCATACGGCAAGCCGCCTTGAGCATTGTTTTAACTGTGGAAAGGCGCATACAAATAAAATGATGATGCTAAAATGGTGCCCACCAGAAAAACGTGCTGCTGTGCCAAAGTGAAGAACCCAGCCATGTTGCCTGAAACATCCCTGCGTGCAGGTCAGGATTAGGCCTCCAAGGTGGTGCTCTAGCTGTGGAGGTGGTGCTCTAGCTTGGCATGTGGTCACACACTGGACAAGAACCATAGAATTGTTGTAACCTAAGCAAGACCAGCTACCTCTCACCTTCGTTCGAGCTTCAGCAAGACTAACGCCATCTTGTTGCTGGCTGACACCATGGTCACATGCTATTCTCACTGTAGGCTGAAAAGGGGACAGAGAAAGAGCAAACCACAAAGGGGTGTGTAAAGGAAAGTTTTGTGAGCATGCAAGGGCACAGCATACACAAAGGGGAAGAAAGAGGAAATGCCGAGGTTAGCTGAGGCATGCAAACATCTACCTTTGTGGTTAAAGCTGGTGGTAGGACTGTGTCTAAACAATACGAGACTATAAAAACAGTGTACAACAAAGAAAGCCTCCGACTGCTTTCTTGGTCGCTTGCTGTAACCTTTCCTGCTCCTGCAAGAAATAAAACTTTGCGTTTTATTCTTGGGTGATGTTCTTCAGAGCTGGTGAGTAAAGGGCTAGGCTGTGCAGGGGACCTTAAGGTAAAGGTAAAGGGACCCCTGACCATTAGGTCCAGTCATGGCCGACTCTGGGGTTGCGTCACTCATCTCGCTTTACCAGCCGAGGGAGCCGACATACAGCTTCCGGGTCATGTGGCCAGCAGGACTAAGCCGCTTCTGGCGAACCAGAGCAGCCATGGAAACGCTGTTTACCTTCCCGCCAGAGTGGTACCTATTCATCTACTTGCACTTTGACGTGCTTTCAAACTGCTAGGTTGGCAGGAGCAGGGACTGAGCAACGGGAGCTCACCCAGTCGTGGGGATTTGAACCGTTGACCTTCTGATCGTCAAGTCCTAGGCTCTGTGGTTTAACCCACAGCGCCACCCGCGTCCCTGCAGGGGACCTTAGGGAAGTCAAAAGGGAACCCGGGGGTCATCTAGTCCAACCCCTGCGATGCATGAATCGCATCTGGACGGGGCCCTCTTTTGGCCTGACCCAGCTGCTGTCCTCCGTTCTTGCGTCCACGAAGGAAACAGGGAGCTCTCCAACAGGGGGGCGAGAAGTGGGGCGGCCCCAGGACGGCACAAGTTGCCAAGACCTGCTTGCGCTAACTCCTCGGGGGGTGGTCCAGCCTGGATGCCCCAAGAGGAGACGGGCTGCGAGGCTCAAAGGGAGCGAGGAGAGCCGAGGGGAGCGGGCGGGCCGGACGCCCCCTCTCCGGCCCTTCGTTGCGCCCCAGCGGAACCAGCCCCGAGCCCCCCCCCCCCGCCACCCCCTTGTCGCAACCTCCCAGCCCCGGGGCGCCTCGCCTTGCGGGAATCCTCCGCCCCCTGGGGGCCGGGCCAGGCGTCAGATTCGCTTTCGCTTTCGTGCAGTGACGCTCCCCGCCCCACATCTCGGGGGCGACCTCCGGGGGAAGGGCAAGCGGGGAGGACCCCCAGCCCAGCTGCTGCTCCGAGGTAGGGGCTCCTTCACGGGCAGGCGGACAAGCTGCCAGCCAGTCGGGAGTCGCCCCCCAGATATGGGGTTAGGGCGGCGGCCTTTGGCCCGGAGACCTTCGGAGGGTTAGGGGCGGCCGGGGTGGGTCGGGGGGCGGTCCTTCTCTCCCTGGATCCCGGGGAAGGGGAGGTCACGCTGGTCGCAAGGGCCTCGATGAGAGCTGGGCAAGGGTCCCCTGCCGGTGCCAGGAGTCTCCTGGGGACCCAGAAGTCCTGCCCCCTAACCCCCACTCCCGTTGGAAAGAGCCCCCCCCCACTTCTGACTCGCACCCATCGCTTCATGGGCGTGTTGTAAAAACCGGGGGTCGCCTGTGAGGCTCAACCCACGGAGAGTGGCGCTTTCAACCCCATGTGTGGGTTTCCCCGCGTTTGTGGCTGTGCGCTCCTGTGCGCGCCTTCCTACCTAGCGCACTTACGGACGTGCGCTTCTTGTACAGAGCCTCGGTTTCCTTACATCAGGCGCAAGGGCTCCTTCTCCTGCCTCCTGGGGACACCCCGATCCGGGGAGCCCCCTCTCACCCCAGGCTCCTAGCGGGAGGAAAGGGGGAGGCCCAGCAGGGCTCTTCAGGTGTTGCTGGACTCCCGCTCCCTCCCTGGAGAACACTGGCCTCGCAGGGAATTGAAAAGTCCAGCCATATCTGGTGTTTGCAGAACTTTTGACCCGAGAGGACTGGGCAAAGTCAGGGAGGAGGGAGGCTGTCCTTGGCTCTGAGCCACAATATAGACTCTGCTGGTCCTCTGGATCCTTTTCACAGTGCGCTCTCTCTCTCTCTCTCTCTCTCTCTCTCTCTCTCCCCCCCCCTTCAAGGCAACCTCCCTGCAGCAGGGACCACCCCACCATGGCTGCCAAGGCCCCGTCCCTCTCCGAAGCCCTCACCAGCGGCTTCCTGACCTGCACCATCTGCCTGGAGCGCCTCTGCCGCCCCAAGATCCTGCCCTGCCTGCACAGCTACTGCCAGGAGTGCCTGCGGAAGTTGGCAGGAGGCCGGAAGGAGCTTCAGTGCCCCGAGTGCCGTGAGCGGGTGGCTCTCCCACAGGGGGGCGTGGGTGCTCTCCGGACCAACTTCTTCATCAACGGCCTGCTGGACCTGGTCCACCCCACAGGGGAGGCAGAGCCCACCTGCAGCCTTTGCCCGCTCATCGGTCAAGAGACCGGCCGGCCGGCCGTCTCCCGCTGCCTGGACTGCGCTGACGACATGTGCCGGGACTGCGCCAGCGGGCACCGCTGCTCCCGCCTCACCCACCTCCACCACGTGGTGGCCATGGAGGACTACCTCTCCGGGGAGCATGACGAGGAGATCCGGAAGCGCCAGGCGCTGCAGTGCAAGGAGCACCCCGGCGAGGAGCTGCGCTTCTTCTGCACGCCTTGTACCGTCGTCCTCTGCCGGGAGTGCCGGCTGGGGGCCCACCTCCAGCACCCTTGCCTGCCCCTGGCTGAGGCGGCCCAGGCCCGCCGGCCGGTCATCGTGGAGCTCCTGGCCGGGGTGGAGGAGACGGTGCAGGTCATCCGGGCGGGGAGGGCCAGCCTGGAGAGGGAGGCTGCGCAGCTGCAGGTGCGCGAGGCTAGCATCCGGGATGCGGTGGAGCAGGCGTGCTCGCAGGCGGTGCAGCGGCTGCTGGCGCAGCAGGAGGAGGTCCTGGCCCAGCTGGCGGACTACGTGAAGGAGCGGCAGAAGGCCTGCCAGGCCCTCTGCTCCGATCTGGAGTTCCAAGAGCAGGTGGCCTCCAGCACTGTGGCCTTTGCCCAGAAGGTGCTGAGTCTGGGGAGGGAGGTGGAGATCGTCTCCCTGGAGCAGGTCATCTGTGAGCGTCTCAGGCATCTGCAGGGCTTCTCCTGGGAGCCGCTGGCCACCCGCCTGCCCTGCCTGGAGGTCGACACTGAGATCGAGGGCAGTGGCCCTTGCCTGTTCCACCTGGAGTTCCGGGAGGAGATCCCCACTAGAGTGCCGGAGGGGCCCCAGGAGGCAGCCACAAAAGGGGCAAAGAAAGAGACCCACCTGCCCTGCTTGGAGGTCAACGCTGAGATCCCCACTGGAGTGCCGGAGGGCGCCAAGGAGGCAGCCACAAAAGGGGCCAAGAAGAAAAGGAGGAAGCAACAGCAGCAAGTGCCGCCTGCCAAGGAGGAATCCCCTGTGCCTCCTCCCAAGGACCCGGAAGCCCCCCTTCTGACACCCAAGGCTCTCTTCTCGTGTAGCTTCTGGGTCAAGACCCCCAGTGACAAGAAGCGTCCTCAGGTCACAGGGCTCTGCCCCTTTGGCTCTGGAGAGCTTCTGGTGGCTGATGAGCAAAACCAGAAGCTGAAGCGCTTCTCCCTGCAGGGGGAGTTCAAGGGCACTGTTCCTGTCCCCAGTGGCGTGGCCCCGGTCAGCGTGGCCACCGTGGGCAGCAAGGTGGCCTTCACAGCCGGCTCCTGCCTCTACCTCCTGAACGGTGAAGGTGGCCTGGTGTGGCAGAAGGCCCTGCGAAGGGGGCAGGCCAGCCATGCCGTGGTGGGGCTGGGGGGAGACCGTATGGCAGTGTGTGTGGCTGGGCAGCTGGAGGTGTACGACCTGGAGGGGCGGCTGCTGGAGAAGATTGTGCCTGAGGGAAGTGGGGAGAGGTGCCTTGTCTTCCTGGCCAACCACAAGGACGGCTTTGTGGGCTCGGACTGGTACCGCCGCAGCGTGGTCCTGTTCACCAGGACGGGGCAGCTGGTGGCCGAGTGCTCTGAGGAGCAGCTGGGCGAGTGCCAGCCGGGGGCCGTTTGTGCCGACGCCACGGGCATTATCTACGTGGTCCTACGGGAGCTGAACAAGGTGGTGGCCTTCTCCCCCAGTGGGAAGGAGTTGGGGGCGTTCCTCACTGCCGAGAACAGCATCGACCGACCGCGAGTGGTCACGGTGGCTAGGGAGGGGCGCTTTGCCGTGGCTCTGAGCAACGGCACCATCCACATCTTCCGGATTAGGTATTAGGGCAAGTGAGCCAGAGAAAGGGCAGGGTGTGTGTGTGTGTGTGTGTTGAAAGCTGTATGTCCCAGTGTTAATGACCCAAAGCAGACTGGTGTGCCATGGTCGCACAAGGTGAGCAATGGTGTGTGTAGGAGAGTAAAAGCAGCAGTTCCTCCCGCCTGCCCTCCTGTCTGGATTGGGTCGGCTCCCAGAGTTGTGCTTTACTTACCTGGGGTTGTTGTTCCCAAGGGCGGCCAGCAGAGGGCAGTGTGGAAATGATAGAACCTGGCATAGATCGCCTAACTGCCAAAATTTACATTCCTTTTGTTCTCCCGTGTAAATCAGGGCATGAAATGTCCAGAGGATGTGAGGAATGATAATGCTGCTTTTTTCACCAAAAATCCAAAAGGCTGCAACAGCTAGATATCGGCAGGCAGCAGCAGAGACCTGCTTACACTTATATTTAGACCAGTTTGCGATCAGGACGCCCGTCAATTGGACGGCTTGGGGCTGGAATACGGTTTTTTGTATACTTCAGCAGGTATAGAACTTGTTTACTTGTTTAGTCAGGATGTGGCTTGTCTCTTGAGTCAATGTGTGAAAGCATAGAAGTAAGGTAAAGGGACCCCTGACCATTAGGTCCAGTCGTGGCCGGCTCTGGGGTTGCGGCGCTCATCTCGCTTTATTGGTGGTTTAACCCACAGCGCCACCCGTGTCCCCAAAAACATAGAAAGCATGGACCAATTAAGGAGAAAGGTAAACAGGAGGGGTGGTCCTCGAAATCAGAGTGATGGGAGATGTTGACAAAGGCGGGGATTTTAGCAGGGAAATTAGGTGGTCGTGATGGGCTGTAAACCTTGCAGTACCCAGCCAGTGGGGAGACGAGGGAGGGAACCTGCGCTTCAGATATAGGGAATATAAGCTTATGCTTTGTCAATTTTGGGTGTGCCTGCTTTGGACAACTGCTCTTGCAAGGACATATTGTATTCAATAAACTCTCTGCTTTTTCACCAGTTTTATTCAGATTAAGGGATTAAGGGTTTTAGGAGCCACTTTTTAAAAACTTCTGACAGAGGAGGACCCCTCTGACAAGATGGTGGGCACCATAACCTTTCCAACGTGCCTTTTCTGCTCTCAGGAGGAAACTCGGGGCTTGGCCAGGTGTTCTGCAAAAGGGTGGCAGAATCCGTTACGCAGGAGGGCTCTCGGATTTGGCCTGCTGGTGTGGCCAGCTTCCAGCTGCTAAATGGGGCATAACACAACACAACAGAGTGTGTGTAATCGGAGCGCGAATCTGAGAGTGTGGGGCAGGATATTAAGCCTGAACGTTATATTCATTTGCACCCCAAGGAGACCATCACTGAGTGGGGATCCCGTCTGTGCCTTCCGGAACAATCTGACAGAAGAACATGCTTTGTAAACTCTGTTGTGATCACCATTCCTCTCTTCCCTATAAATATCATTTAATAATAAAACAAACATGTATATTTGCATCTTTGCAAGAGAGGACAATTGTATATGAGCTGAAATAAAGAGTCTGGATAAAACACTTCCTGCAGTTCTGATATTTTTGTCCTGGGATGCTTTCAGGTGGGAACTTAATATGTAAAAGGGCCACAGAAACATCCTGTATGAGAGGCATAAACTCCACAGCAAACAGCTGACTGGGAACCCCCCCCCCCATATTTGAACATGCAGAAACTCCACTGGGAGCAGCCAGAGAGTCTGGGAGCAGGAGCTCACCTGTTCAGAAATGGGGCAGAATCTCACCATAGAGCATATTGGAAACAACAATGAGCAGATATTTGTTTCATTCATTCATTTGGCACCCCAAAGCGATTTACAATGTATTATAACAACTAAATGAATTGCAAATATGGAAGCTCTTCATATATATATATATATATATATATATATATTAACAGTTTCAAACAACAATGTCTAAAATCAGTCTGATTCCAATGCTGATACCGGCTGGAATTGTTGCAGTAATTTATGTATAGGTTGGGGTGGGGGTTGCCCCTCCAGCAGATATCATGCACTATCAAAATCAGCACAATCACTTTTGTGACTTGTCCCCACAAAACACTTCATCAAAGTTTCTTTCTGCAGGAATCATAGCCAGGATCCTGGAGGAGACTGCGGCCCCTGAAAGAAATATTCTGCCCCAACCCAAGTGGGAGTCTTTAAGCCGCCCCCAGGAGACTCTGGGCTGCTGTTGCTTTGATACAGCCTGAGGAGAAGGCTGTTGACGGCTCCTAGTGTTGCAGGAATTTATGTATAGGTTGGGGGGGTTGCCCCTCCAGCAGATACCATGCACATGCAGCCCACTACCAAAACCAGCACAATCACTTTTGTGACTTTTGTCCCCACAAAACACTTCATCACAGTTTCTTCCTATCTATTCAAAGGGCCTCTGCTGCACGATACCAAATGTAAGAATTCACTGATCAATGCATCTGTGTACTGGCTCACTGGGAAAACTTCAGAAACCTCCCGGAGCGAGCCCTCTCGTGTTTGGAGGCTTGGGTACCCATTTTATTCACGCGTGTCTAGGTAAAGAGAGGGGAAAAGGGGTTGTTAGGGGGGGTGTGGGCTTAGGGGAGGGTTTCGCTGCTTAGCAACTTCTTAGCGGGTTTCTTAGAGAGCTCTTCTTGCCTATTCTCTATTCCTTCCCTTTCCTACTCTTCAACTTTCTCAGGGGTTCCTCTCCACTCTGCCAAGTTCCACCCAACTCTTCTCGGGTTCCCCTCCTGGCAACCTCCTACCTATCGTTAAATCTCGGAAGAGGGACCCTACTGAACGCCCGCGCCGTGCGGTGCCAGATCGGGTGATCCCTTGATAGAGTTTCGGACGGAAAATCCCCCTTGCTATCGGAAGCGGGCTCACGCACGATACACGTGTTACGTGGCCCGACCGGTGCGGCTGGGATTAATTGATAGGAAAGCAAGACCCCTTCCTGCCCCCTCCGTAAGGGCGCTCGGGAAGTTCGGAAGAAGAACTCCAATCCCTTGCTTTCAACCGAGATGCCCGTTGCAGGGAGTCGGCTGTCCTTTCAAGCCGGGTCTCTCCGTCTTATTTTCGGACTCTCGATTGGTGCGGCTGACTGGAGAATTTGAGAGAAAGAGATAGAGCTCAGAGCCCCCTTTCGGGCCGAGCGGCAGTCCACGGTCTCTCTCAGCACTTGGACCAAGGGACAGGCGAGAAAGAGCGATAGAGAGGAGGGCAGAGAATTCAGTTGCCAGGAGACTTCCACCCCCTTTTCCACCAGTGCACTGGGTTTCCTATACTCACGCGTCTTCCGTGTAGATCCCGGGATCGTAGAAGCCGGCTGGATGTCCCTTTGCTCCCCGGCTGAACTCCTGGGACGTTCGATTACCGCCCGGAGGATGGCCGGAGGTCCAGAGGGTCTTCTCGGGCAAACTGGCCCGGAGCCGGCAGAAGATTCGGGGCCCCGGTCAGCAACACGGGAGAACCGCTCGTCCCTGTTCAGGCGCCAAATGTTACGGAAAAATCCCGGGCGTGGAATTCCAAGCCACCCGGTGCGTCGGACTGAGTCCGCGGGTCCTAGCGGAGAAAATAAGCTCAGCCGGAAACAGGAGCAAGATGCGGAGATCCGAGTTTATTGCGCAACAGGTTCAAGACGAGATTGAACCCCGAGAATGGGGCGACATAAACTTTTAAAAGTTCCCTCCAAGTCCCAGAATACAGTGCACGAAACGTCATGAATACATTATGGGAAGGTTGGGTTTCATGGATTACATCACGAATATTTTACACACGTCATGAATATATTTACAGAGAGGTGGGGTTACACTGATTAGCATTTGAGACAAGGGAGGGGGAATGTGCAGAGTGATGGATATACATAAGTAAACATTTCTTGAGTACCGGTGGTGGCTGGACAAAGGGACAGTGATATGCGTCGTCTGCCACCTGGTATTGCCCGGAGGAAGGGTTAGGCAGGACGATCTGACAGGATTAAGAAGTTCCTGTGTACGTGTCCTGCCGCTTGAGGGATTATGGAGGTCAGGGTGTCATCATGGAGTCCAAAGGGAGCTGGGTTGAATGACACTGAAAGCAAGGAATTCGGAGCTATGGTTGATTTATATGATTTTCGGAAGGTTCTGAAGGTTCCCAACCTGTTCCGTAGCCCCGGTCAAAGTTGGATACATTGTAACAAGGTTTTGACAGGTTTACGAGCAAAATGGATACATTGTAACAAGGTTTTGACAGGTTTACGAGCAAAATGGATACATTGTAACAAGGTTTTGATTGGATTAGGAGGTCAGAAGTTTCGGTTCGATTGTTCTCGCTGTGGGGCCGTCAGTAGCTTGTCAGCAGCTTTAATGAGGCGTGCAAGAGCTCGCTGAGCTGCCTGAGCTAGTTCTTGCAGGATGGATGCATGGCTGTGATTGGCTAAGGCGCAGCTCAGTATTTTGAATGGGGACGTAGTATGATACGGTCAACTCGCCTTAGGAATAGGGCAAGAGGGAGGCATAGGAAGAGATTGAGACAGGAAAGAGCCTTTTATTAGTAAGGCAGGGGTATAGTGTGGTGCTTGTGCAACGATGTGGGGCTGAGGGTTCCAGGAAGGATTGGGCACTGTAGAGGTCATCGCCTCGGGCCCCTTCAGGTAGCGATGGAGGGAAATGGTTGCCCCCCCCCCTTCCTCCTTCCGTATCAGCAAAGATTCCTTTTTTTAAAAAAAAATATTTATTCAAAGTTTAAAGTTACAAAAAGAAAAAAGAACAATACAAAATACAAAAAATGAATATAACAATAACAGAGAAAGAAAAAAGAAAAAAGAAAAAAGTATACAAATACATTCTATTGAAATAGAAAAAGAACAGATTAAACCTTTACATAAACTTTCTTCCTTTACTTATTTGCTTGACCTCCTCACACCTCCCAATTTTGTATTCTAGTTCAGATCATTTTTTCAGCAAATCCTTCCAACCTTATTTTCATTTAAGTAGTTTAATTTAAAATATTATAATTTAACATCCTCTCTTTCATCAGTTTCATCAACTCATTTTTACTTAATCCTTTATATCATATCTACCAAAACTGCCTAATTTTCTTTTTCCAACATCTTTCTAACAGTCTTTAATATTGCAATATTTTTGAAGATATACTTTAAATTTTTTCCAATCTTCTTCCACCGACTCTTCTCCTTGGTCCCGGATTCTGCCAGTCATCTCAGCCAATTCCATATAGTCCATCACTTTCGTCTGCCATTCTTCTCGGGTAGGTAATTCTTGTGTCTTCCACATTGGGCCAAGATTCCTGCAGCAGGGGGGCTGGACTAGATGACCCTGGGGTCCCTCCCAACTCTACTATTCTATGATTTCCCAGATCCAAAGGAGATCCAAAGGGTTCCCCCACCCTCTGCTCCTCTTCTCTACCTAATGAACAAGGGGCCCAATCGTAGAGTTGGGAACGGTTCCCAGTGCCATCTAGTCTGACCCTCCACAAGTCTGCCAGGGTGATGCATCAGCAACTCCTGCTACAGGCCCACACCCTCCTTTCACACCCCTCTGCTGTTGCCAGAGGATGCCAGCCCCACCCCCAAATAAAAGAACTTTTGGCTGGAGCTCTAAGTGGGCACATTGTGTGTTTATGAATCCTCCAGAACTTTGAGATCTGCCTGAGTGTTCAGACAAGCAGTCTCCACAGCAGATTCACCTGCCGGCCTGTTCAGCCCCCCCCTTTCCTTCCCCATTGCAGGGGGTTGGGTTAGATGACCCTCAGGGTTCCCTTCCAACTCCTGCAATTATAGGACTCTGTGGTTCCGTGGCCTGGAGACACAAATGTGGGGCTTCTCGCATGTGTGGACGCCCGTTCTTGCACGGTATGCTGTACTTTGCTGTATTTTCACGAAAGTGTGGCCTACGAATGTTGAATAAATATACCCAACTCAGCCTCCTCTTGCAGAGCATCAACCCCACACCCCTGGGGCAACGTCCCACCCTCCCCACGGAGGCTGCTGATGCATCATGCGCCACCTTCGCCCCATCGCCCACGGATCCAGCCGTGTGGCTGCATGTCTGAACCAGCCTCCAGCCAGCTCGTCCCTGGGCCTCCGCAGCACAACCTTGCAGGGCTCCCTTTGGGGAAAGAAGCTGCAGGGCCGGCACCCCCACCCAAGAATGTGGCCAGCAGCACAGCTGGCGACTTCTGTGACTGTTGTGACAAGAGGAATGCGAGAGGGGCGAGCCAGAGGTTTCTTCATGTCACTGGGCTTCTGAGGGAGCCTCCTCCCTCTCGCTTTCGGGCCGTCCTTTGGCATGTAGGAATTCAAGGTTATGCAACAGGAGTTGCGTAACTTGTGGTTGGCTGACTGTGCGCACCCCTGCTTGCGCGCGTGTGTCATGGAAAGAGGCTAGATGCAGCTGGGGCAGCCTCCTTTGGTTTCAGGGAGATCTTGCTGATTAAGAGGATTAAAAAGGAAAGGTTTCACCGTCTGAGTTCAAGTTCAGAGCTTGGAGGAGAAGAATCAAAGGAGGACCACACTGAGCAGAAACCGCCAGGTCCACTGGCATCGGCTCTGCCACACTGGCTGGGCGGAGGGCCATGAGCAGGGCAGAAAGGGCAAAGTGCCCCACCCAGCAACTGGCATTTGGAGGTAGACTGCATGCTGAATAGAGAGGTTTCACTTAGCTAGCGTGTCTTGTAGCTCAGTCCTCCTCTCCCTCCAAGCCTGCCTAGTCCAGCCAACCAGATGTTCTCCAGATGTTGGGCCGGTGGGCTTTCTGCTGGAACTCCATGGGCTCAGCTTAGAGCTGAGTTGGGTCTCCCCCTCGATAGCAGCCAGAAACTGATTTTAGCTCATCTCAGATACTAAATGCCTTTGAGGACCATATTTTCACCAAGCTCTGCTGGTTGGAGCAGCTGCGGGCAGAAGGGTGGTGCCCCAAAGTGTCAGACTCTCCAAAATTGAGAAAACATTTATCTCTGAGTTCGCATGATCTTAGAAACTGGATCTTCGACCACGAAGCCAGCCAGGCAGGGCCATCCATTATCGCTGCCCATTATTCTGTTGGTACCCTCAAATTAAGGAGATCCATTCAGGGCCTCACTGCCTTGAGATGCCGACTATTCCACAATTACGCCGGGCCTTGTTGAACTTGGATTTCAATAGGTGCTCAGAGGGGAGAAATCGTGGATGCACACATGGAACAGAAAAGCACTTATGTAGTCGGGTGAGGATATCATTCACTATTGGTGGCCTCCTCCGTGGGAGGTCCAGAGGGGGGGAGGGCAGCACCAGAACAGGCCTTTTCGGCAATCTCCATTTGTGGAACACTTTGTGTTTTTGTTTTATGTTTTTGATTTACGTTGTGAACTTCCCTGAGATCTACAGGTGTAGGGTTCGTATACTACTACTACTACTTAATACAGTGGTACCTCGGGTTAAGTACTTAATTCATTCTGGAGGTCCGTTTTTAACCTCAAACTGTTCTTAACCTGAAGGACCACTTTAGCTAATGGGGCCTCCTGCTGCTGCCAGAGCACGATTTCTGTTCTCATCCTAAAGCAAAGTTCTTACCCCGAGGTATTATTTCTGGGTTAGCGGAGTCTGTAACCTGAAGCATATGTAACCCGAGGTACCACTGTACTACTAATAGTTGATTTGCAATTTAAATATGGTGCCCAGAGAAAAAATTATAACTTCACTTCTGGTTCTTGGATTGATCCTTCCAGGAAATGATAGTTGACCTCTTAGCCAATAAATACATAAAAATTACACACCAGGCAGCCAGATTTGCTCTGGCAGCTAAGAAGATTTGCTCCAGTTAGGTTAATGCATTGTGATTTTAATTTTTACACCAAATCATAGACTTCCAGCATCCTGTCCTCACAGTGGCCAAACAGGTGAAACTTTCCTGTTTCCACCTACTGGTATTCAGAAGCATCGATGCCTCCAATTTATTATTATTACTCCAAATTTGGAAGGCAGAGCAAAGGCCGTCCTGTCTAGTGTTAACGGAGAAATCCGAGGGCTCCCTTGGGCAAAAAACAAGGACCCCAGCCAGGAATACCAGAGCAAAACAGCAGCCAGTCGGCTTGGTCTTTCTTGAAGACTGTTGCGACAGGACTCCCACCTGCCACCAGGTGGAACAAGATGGAAGCCCCGGAACAAAAGGGAACCCAAACTTTTATTAGCTGCTGATCCCCATGTTACCCCCCAAAAAACTATAACAACAACAACAAAAACAACAACAACAACAATAATTTATTTATACCACGCCCATCTGGCTGGGTTTCCCCAGCCACTCTGGGCGGCTTCCAACAAAGATGAAAAATACATTAAAATGTCACACATGAAAAACTTCCCTGAACAGGGCTGCCTTCAGATGTCTTCTAAATGTTAGGTGGTTATTTGCGGGCACACGCGCTAAACTCTGTCTGTGGTGCCTACCCCTTTCCCCAAAGGATAAGACAAGAGACCAGAGTATGGGTTCAAATTGGCCACAACTTTATTGAGCTTCAGAAGTGGGGAACTTGGCACAGGCCTTGGCAGGTAACCCTCTCAGCCCACCTGGCTGAGGATATGCAGGCAGTTGAGGCCCAGTGAGAGGGGACTGCATAGCGCAAACTTACACAGCATGCCCTTCCACTGACCTTGTCCAGGGAGTTTGACCTACATGCCGCCGCTCTAGGGCCAGGGACTCCCGGTTTTGCCCTTTAACGGGCCCTGCATGCGCCGCCGCATGGGGAGGGAGCATGAATGCATCCCCCCCAACTTGATGTTAGACTAAAGGTTACCTTGCCAAGGCCTAGAACCGCCACTCGAGGCCCTAAGGGGCCTTGCCGCCAAGTCCCACAACCGAGGACCAATCAAACCCCGCAATCTATCCGGTCCTCAAGGGCTCGTCGCAAGTCGTGGAGCCAGAAGTCATTGCCCAGTGGGGTCAGGTGCACCCCGTCCCCCCGGAATAGGGCAACTCTATCTGCTGTGATGGTGGGATGTGGGATAGAGAACCCACCAATTTGCCGCATGGTGTTGCGCATGGCCCTGTTAATTTTACTCACCGCATAATTGAGGTGAGAGGGATTGGAACCCCCCCTCCAGGAAAGACGGGGTAGGAGATTGGACCAGCCGAATGGTCATTGATGGGTACAAGGCACGCAGGCTTTTCAAATCTGCGCTTGCAGCAAGGGCAAGTGCAAGGCCTTTTTGCTCCACTAGATCGTTCTCCCTTGCATGTATAATCAAGACCCTTGGAGGGCCATGGGTCGCTGTGGCACTACACAGCATGCGCATCAAGCTCCGCCAATGCATGCCCCGCTGGCCATCCAACAAAAGTGTACCTTGGGGTGGATGTTACGGTTATGGCCATGATTTTGAGACCGTGCATAATCTGCCGCCCAATGGACAATGCTGTGGCCTATCACCCAGATCTTCATGGTGGGCAAACCTGTACGACAATTAAATTGCAAGTGATAAGGAGGAGGAGCCGGGACGAATGTAACTTTTGTAGGCTGCCGAACGCCAGCGCCCCAATGTCTTGATGTGTGCGGGGTCCCAACCCTGTATCGCCGCTGTATCGTTCCCTGATATGGAACGAGTGCCCAGAATATTCCTGGGGACTAACACCGCAAGCAGATAAGGCTTTGCGTAAAACCGCTGTGAATTGTGATCGCGTCAACGGGCGCGTGTTTTAGTGAATGAAGAAAGGGCCCTTGCACTGGGGCCGGACCCTGTAGAAGCGGTGTGTGTCGCGATATGGGCAGGGGCCCGCCTGTTCCGTTGAGGACAGCGCGAGCGTGAGCCCTTTCCGCAATTGGTCAGTTTTTGAGGCCCAAATCTTGACATTCAACGTATGCCCAGAGAACTTGATGTCGTTGTCTGCCAACCCTGATTGCAGGGGCCCAGCCAAACACTCCCCAATGCGCATGGCACCAAAAAAGGCTAGGGAGAATGCTGCCCGAAAGAGACGAGTTTCAAAATTTTACCAGCAGATCTCTGGTAGTTTTTTCCAAATTAGATAAAGTATGTCTATGGTGATAGGCTTCCTGCCATCCTGACGTGCTTTAGGGCAGCAGCTGAAGAAGGAACAAAAAGGGTTTTCTTGTAGGACCACTGTAGTCACCCCCAACGACACGTTCCCAAGATGGAGGGTGAGGGAACAGCTGCAGTCGCCTGTGGTTCCTGCGCAATGTTTGCCATCTTGCCAAAGGTTGCAGGCAGCTTTACCTGCAGCAATTGCATGTTGATTGCCCTCTTAAAAGACAAAGTCCAGCAACTGGAGGAACGTGTAGCTACGCTCCAAAGAATTAGAGAGCTGGAACTCTTCTTGGAAGCAACAGAGCACACCGTCTCCACCAAGGAAGAGGCAGGGGACTCCCCTGAGAAGGTGGCTAGTTCACCAACACAGGAGCCAGATATATGGAGAAACGTGACTCAAAGAAGTAGGAGGCCCAGGGTTCGCTCTGATTGTT